>AP025061.1:8600074-8908498 GCA_036186865.1 Eustoma russellianum | reverse complement strand
CTATCATTTGTTCCATTTGGTCGATCTGATACTTAGTTAATTCTTTTATCTTTATGTTCCCACTGATACCTAATCGATAACGAACCTGAATGGCTTTTTTAGGTCCAATTCCATCAATTTTGGTTGAAGCAATTCTTACTTGTTCATCGGCAATTAATCTAGCTCCTGAAATATATAACATTTTTTATCCTTCCTTTTTTTAGTCTTCTCGGCTGGAATCATAAACAGGTTTTCTCCTCTCTAATGATCTTTTCTATAGGTAGAACTACTTTGAGCGGTCTAAACTTCGATCCTTCTTCAAATTATGTTCTCGTACCCAATCCCTGAAAAAAGCCAAGAGCCTTGTGGAGTATCTTCCTCGTCTCTGGGTGCCTAGGTATCCACCATAAGTCTTTCCTCGTTTGAACCTCGCCCTTCACTTTTCTTTTCAATTTTCTTTTCAATTTTAAGGCTATGCCATCTTAAGGTACTGCTAAATGGATGGATCTTATCAATGTCCATGAATGAGAAATTTTAGATCGAACCGCTGACATCCGCCGCGTTCAATCCCCTCAACAACAGGAAGTTTCACCTCCCTGCGAGTATAGGATTAGGATTAGATCGTACACCCGCAAACAAGAGTGTTATGGGCCGCTACCAGCTTCCCTTTCTTTGTCGAGGAAGCTCGCCAGAGATCTATTCTTCTTACTCTGCCTCAACAGGATCTGTGGTTCCCTCCGCCTTCAAATAACCACGCCTCTACTAGGCAGCGTGTGGAATGACCGAGAGCGGACCTTTTTTCTGATATATAATCGTTTCTTGTTGGTTTCCTATACGCAGCTTGTGTAGACGTGTCTCTGAGTATTCTTTGATCAGTTCGTCGAAGACGAGCAGTTCCTCCAATTCTATGAATTTGTCAAGAGTATTCTTTCCTTGAATATCATTCAAATAAATTTCGGATTGACCGGTATTCCACCAATTAGTAACCAAATATTCCAGACTTTTTTTTAAATGAGAGAGGTACAATACTTTACGCGCTATAACTTAGACGAGTTGCCATCGTAACTGAAATATTTTTAATTTATATTCACATAATACATTTAATGGTATTTCAATCCTTACTTTATTCTTAGATCCATGACAAAATTTCATAGCCATATTTCATAACTAGTTGCTTCTAAAATGCTAAATAATGCTTCAAAAACGAAATAGGCCAGAAATATTTATGAACACTTCTCCTTACGTAATTCTTTCAGTTAGCAAATACATGTAACTCGAAATGGATTTTAAATTATATTGGCATCCGATAAAACTGTAGTCATAATACCAAACGATCTCTCGATGATCCAATTTAGAGTATGTGAGAAGTGAACTTTAGTTATATCTAAATATAGACTTATTTTGCTTTTTCTAATAGTCCATAATTAACTGGATACCTGAAATATCTGCGCATCACCTTAATAATGCACACTAACCGAATGCGTACATACATGAATATACACATGAGACAGTACGCAAGAAATATAAATAATCGTATATCTTTAATTTATGTATATTTAATGGCACTATTTGAGACTATGTGTCTTCCATACAATCATAGGCATCACCGGACTTCTAAACATGCATGCCAAACATCTTAAATACTTTAGCGACATAGTCTTTTTGCTGCAAACTCAAGTAAACTCCTGAAGTGATTCCGTGTAACTGTACGCCCGAAACATAAAAGGCACTGCCAGGATCTTAATTAATTTTAAATTTTGAGTTCTCTTAATGGGATGCAATTGCTATATATCAAGGTTGGCAAGCAATATGTCATCGACATATATATTAAATGAAAATTCTTTACCCCTAAATGTTTGTATTTATTATTTGATTGTGAGAGCGTTTAAGTCTACAAGAGATGAACTGAATATATTTAACCAATTACTTGTGATTTATACCTTATTTGAATGTGTCAGTCCACTATTTTACCAAATCTATTTGGTGAAACTTATTAAGCAGGATTTTGTTGAAGTTTTAAAGAGTCAAGTAAAAAAGGAATTTGATGTCTTGCTTGTAGTTGTAGTTGTAATTTAAGTTGTTATAGCAATTATTTTAACGAGAGCCCATTGACCTCTTTTACACAATTTATATACTTATTGAAAATATATTTTGAAAACAAAGTAATAGCCTAATAGATCAGAGGATATTCAAATCATTATACATTTTGTGTCTCTACTTATTATCTCTCATCTACTTCTTGTTTATTAGAGTGTCTTTATAAATATTGGGGATGCCTTTATGCATGCCTTATAATAATAATAATAATAATAATAATAATAATAATAATAATAATAATAATAATAATAATAATAATAATAATAATACTTCATTCACATGGCCTTTTAATGTATTCTTCAGATCCTTCGCCCAATTTTTTTATACGCTTCTCTGACAAATGCAAGAGAAAGATCCCGAGTTTCAAGTAGCGAGAGGTGGCGGAGATCCTTGATACTTGAATTAATGCCAAAAGAATGAAAAGTAAAAAAATTGAAGCTTATGATAATTTCTTTTGTTCTTTTCCTGTTTCATTGACAAGTTTTACTACGATATTCACGACGGGGTGTAATCTGAATATATCACTACATATGTAAACAGTCATACAATTAAAGTCTTGATGGTAGGACTCGTAAAGTCGAGATCGTATTATTAATGACACCTAGTCCCTAAATACGAGAACTATTCTTCTCGGAGTATTTTAATTAACCTATTTAATATATATAATTTATTATATATATTAAATATTTCCGTTATATATATTTATTTAAATGTAACGGAAATTGATGGCTACATAGAAACGTTTCAACCATTATGTCCGATGAAATGTTTCAGTGAACAAACGGATTTCATTTACATTTGTTTAATATATATATATGTATATATATATATATATATATATATATATATATATATATATATATATATATATATATATATATATATATATATATATATATGATCTCAACTGAGCTGCAAGGGCTGAACATTTTGAAAGGTGTGAAAAGGGAAAGAAAAAAAAAAACGTTGCCCAAGTTAAGAAAGTAACGGTGAAGTTTCCTTTAGTTTGCATATTTTTGCATTGCTGAAGCTTCTTTTCTATTGCTTTGCATTTGCTTGTTCCTTTGCACCGCAAAGAACGCCACACACACACACACACACACACATATATATATATATATATATATATATATATATATATATATATATATATATATATATTAAATGAAGGAGCATGAGTCTCCAATTTTATTATATGGAAAAACGCTCACTTATGGCGGAGGAATACCCATATTACAAGCAAGAGCGAAACAAAGTTGTATATAACTACTTAAAGGCCGAAAAGTATGACACCATAGTGTGTAATAGGGCAAGGGGAAATGTTCAAACGTAGTATGATATGCCTCATTAAAACCTTGGCAAGCAAAACCACCCTTGTGAATAAAACAATGCACGAAGGAAAAAGGGTAGATTTTTACCACATTTGAGACATTTAGTACACAAAGAAAAGTCAACCTCAGCGCAGGAGAACTTGGCCACATTTGAAACCATCCGACGTGAGCAGCAGCAACATCCATAAATTTTCCAAGTCCGCATCCCATAGAATGCACGCAGAATGTCTATAGTAAGTGTTACGTCCGAAGAAATTCGAATTAATTGTTATGTGCTAAGTTAGAAATTAAGTAGTCGTTCGGTGTAACAACTCTTTGAAATTAAATTAACTGTAACCGGGTAATTATGTCCGAACAATTTTATAATGTGATAAATTGATATTTACTTGTTAAAACAAAAAAAAATAATAATAAAAAAATAGTAGATATTAACGTTATCAAGGAATGAGGATAAGGACAAAAAAAAATAAATAAAATAAAAGGAAAATTGAAGGTAGGCATGAATTGGGGTAACTGCTCCCCAAAATTTAGGCATTGTGGTGATTTAATGGGGGAGGGGCGTGGGGTTTAAACAAAAGGGAAAAAAAATGGTAGCAGAGAGCCAAACAAAGGCACGGCTGGGAGAAGGAGAAAGGGAGGAAGAAAAGAGAAGAGAGAGAAGAGAAGTCACTGTGTTGACAACAATCCAGGTAGGTTCCTTTTCCCCTCCATTTGGTGCAAATTCAAGCATACTCTATTGGTATTTTATGTGTTTTTGTTGTTTTAATTGTTGAGTTTAATAGCATGATTGTAATCCGTGAAAAGCATGAAAATTGGAGACTGTGGTATGCGTTCACTGTGTTTGCATGATCAGTTTGATTTTAGGGAAAACCTTGATAATCAAAATAGTAAAACTTTAGTATATTTAGAGATGTTTCACTTAGTATTGGCCTTAGAATAGGATCCCATAGACTGGAAATAGGTGGGAGTATAGATCGGGGTCGAAAAACGGTCGCCGGGGGTCGCCGGACCGCCACACGCGCCGCCGGAAGCGGCAGCGCGTGGCTGCACGCGCCCCTGCTATTCACGTGGCTGAGGAAGAAAAAAAAAACATGCAGCCCTAGAAAGAAAAGGGCCGAAGGCCCTTAAGGGTGAAGGCTGGTTGGTGGGCTGGCTGCTTCTGCAGTAGTCCTGGCCCAATATCAATTAATAAAAAATAAAAAAAAGCGTAAGGGAAAAAGGGCCGAAGGCCCTGAATGAGGGCCAGCTGGTCGTTAGCGGGCCGGCTGATGCAAGGCCCAACATCCACTATATATATATATATAAAAAAAAAGGGGCTGGCTGCTTCGCGGACCGGGCCGAATGGCCAACGGTCCGGGCCAGTTGTTGTCGGCCCAATAAGCTATACTATAAAAAAAAAAAAATTCTGAGGCAGGCCGGTCCCTGGCGGGCCGGACCTGGAGCGCGCGTGGACCTGGGGGAAACGGGCTGAGAGCTGGCAAATTGGAATAGGGCCAGTCTCAAGTGGGTTTCTTTTAAATGTTGTAGTACAAATTCCTAATTGGTAAACGAGTTATTTAATTAAGTTAAACTGGTAATAAATTCAGGAAAAATATAGATAAATATTAAAAAATTATAAATAAACTCCAGAAATTATAAAATGCTGAGATTTAAATATTCTCATTAAATTTCAGTAATTATGGTAATTTATTTAATTTGGATAATTAGGTAATAAATAGAAATAAATTAAGAAAAAATAAGGAAAAATATAGAAAAAGCACAATAAATACATATAGGCAATAGAATAAAAATTTTAATCTCAAACAACATTAAATCATTATTTGAAGGATAGATGAACCTAGATTTGAGTGCCGGAGGATGGTGAGGATGGGCCAGGGGCCTCAGGCGATTGTGTTATTTGCATTCATGGCACGTGCATTTGCATGATGGTGGGTCGTGACGTACGGGTCACGGGCGCTCAGGATGGTGTACGGTGGCGGGGCCAAGTACACTCAGGATGGTGACTGTGGGTGGGTACGACCCACAGCCACTCAGTTAGGTCCCGGGATCATGCATTGCATGGCGGAGTTATTGGCATTTTGTGTGACATGACCTTGTTGCGTGTGACATGCATAGTAGGACATGCATCACGTTGTTGCGCATTTTATCTGGAGTGAATTACTTTTCTGTATCCATATGCTTATGTGATATCATGTCCTATGTGCTACGTGCTGTATCATTATTGTATGTTTGTTTTGTACTACTTGGAGGCGGGTGCCTACTGAGTGATTTCCCAGTCACTCACCCCTACTTCCCCCCCCACCAGGTGAGCAGGAAGAGACTTATGACTACGTCTTTGTTGAGGACGGGGCTGATACAGTGGAGTGGGCAGACTGATGGTCGCGCTTAGGATATAAGAAGACCCTGCGACTGTTTGTCTTTATTTTATTAAGATCTCACCAGACACTACCTTGTTAGATTTTCAGACTTATGTTATTGTCAGGGTTTGGTTTATTATTGTATTAAGGAATTTTATTTATCAAGAAAACTTTATGTTATTGTATTTCGTTTCCGCGCGAAAAATTTCTACGTCTTTTTGGACATGTTGGAAATTGATTCGACGCTTTGTATTCTCCTCAGCGAGATACGGCGGGTGCACCGTTCCCGATGCTAGGGCTCGGGAGCGGGGCGTTACAGGTGGTATCAGAGCCGAGGCTTCAGATCCGCCTCGGAAACGCAGGGTTAACTAGATCACTTAGACATAAGCTATGATCCTTACCTAGGAATAACGATTATACCCCTAATAAATGAAGTAGACGCAGGGTTAACTAGATCACTTAGACATAAGCTATGATCCTTACCTAGGAATAACGATTATACCCCTAATAAATGAAGTAGACCTAAGTTACGATCGGGTTGGGGGAGGTGTGTGCCGTTGGTGAGTTTTCTCTATTTCATTACCGTTGTGCCCCGGAACTTTTGCGTGAGCACCCTAAATGTTCCAAATCCATTTATTACTTTCGTCAATCCCGATTCTCGTCGATGTTCGTGCGGAATCCAAAAAAAAAATCTGTCGCGTCGTTAAAAAAAAGAAATTTGGCAAGGAAGGCAACAATGATTATGGTAACAACCATCAGGATCAGGGGGTCAACCTCCAGGTATTGGCCGACACCATGGCCACCACTTGGACGCAACAGCAATTGTAGACTGCGCAAGGCCAATAACAGTTGAACCAGCGGTTTCTGCCGCTGCCACCACCAGATCTGAGACTCCACAACATGGAAATGCAGATCTTCTGGAATCTGATGTTTAGAAGGACTCTTCACCAGGGAAGCATAATTGTGCGACATGGCCGCTAATAATCACAAGACCGCTCGCAATGGAAGTACCGTCGTAGAGGAATGCATGGCTATCATGGCCACCATGTGCTAATTTTTGATGTCACGTTTGGGTCAGTGTGGGAGGATTATGCAAGCGTGAGTGCCACAACAAGGACGTGTTACGAGTAAGGGCACTGAGCAGAGGCCGGCACTACCATCACAACAGAATCAGGTACAATATAAAGGGAAGCAAGGATCAGTGTTCAGATTCACGTGGTGACTGATGCGGACATCAGGGAGGCTGGCGACATAGTGGCAGAGTCCAACTGTCGGCGACCAGGTCTCAATGACTCGTCATCTAATACAGATGATGTTAGCCAGAAATAAATAATCAGAGTTGCGCAGCAGAAGCGCGGCTTTCTTGAGTCACGTAAGTTCAGAAGAGTGAACCTCAATGGATTCGAAGAGGATTAAGGATATTGCTGAGTAGCCTTGACTGACCAAGGTGATTGGAGTAAAGAGTTTTTCCGGTTTGGCCGGCTACTATGGGGAATTTGTTGAAGGATTTTCGGCGATACCAGTGTCTTGAACAGACGGAAGCAGAAGAAGGCGAAATTCGAGTGTATCGTTGATATCAGCAAAGTTTCACTAAAAAAAACAAAAACAAAAAAACAACAAAACCAAACAAAAAAAAAAGAGAAGAAAAATCCAACAGAACTACATAATGAAATATAACAACAAAAAAAAAATCAGTGGCATGAACACAACATGTCGCACACCATACTCAGGCACGATGCAAACAAATACATAGCCTACCATAACATGTAAACAAATTAACTTAAGTCGTTAGTAGTAAAATCGCAGTCACATCTGCAAAATCAATATTTTCCCCACCATCATATACTACCGCTCCATGGTCTAATAAAACTTACTAATTCAAGTACAACAGGAACAATAGACACCACAAAAGTGCAAATAAAACGTTTTAATATATATATATGTATATATATATATAATAATAATAATATTGACCACTATATATATATAACGAAAATGTATCCGCATGTTGTAACATACTAACATAGAAATAACAAACACAGGACATACTAACTACTAAATAGTTACACCCTTACCGTAGTATGACTCTGGGAGCGGTAATGAACCAATCCTGTTAAACCATATAATGTTATCACCACATCAAACACAAACAGCATATGTGCGAAGGACTATATACACACCATACCTATACATACAAAGTGACCAACAAAAAAAAAAATTTAATACGAAGTATAAATACAAGATCTTGATGTATATAGAGTACGATAACAACATAGGAGTAGCGAACATACAAAAGATATACGATAAGACAAAGGTATATGTGCTAAATGACTACAAAAAAAAAAAACCGGTCTGTTACAACCATAAGGAAGCATATAGACAAACATAATTGGTTACAACATTAATTGACGTAAATAAGTCGATTTAAGAAAACATAAAAATAAATACGTGAAACAAAAGTAATTAAACGATTTTAAGTAAATATACACAAGCATACACACAATTATATCAATGACACCTCGACATAACTAATACAATGAAACAAGTAACACACATCGCAATATTTAACGACTACAAACAACACAAATACAAATACTTTTATATAAGATATGGATACGATATAGGCATACATCTACAAATTTTAAAACAAAATCATTAACATACACAACTATAGTAAAGTAGACTAATTACGAGTTTGGACAACATAATATTGCATGACAACAAAGTAATAGATGAAATTGTAAATAAGTTAATAAAAAAAATATGCAATTAATTATCATACTTGAATAACCAAATAAATTATATATATCTACGCCACAGTAAAAATCTATGCATTTATGCATCTCCTTCAGCATAATTTATATACGATATTATACAACAATAAGATAAGCTAGTACGAAAAATATAGAGTGCACGTAACAAATATCATTAACGACTAACATACGTTAAAAAAAAAGGAGAGAGAGATCCCAATAAGCCAAGACTAAAATAAACGCGCACAACGGATGTACCGCTTAAAACTCAACTAACAAACAACATAAACATAATACAGGTGACAAACTGCAGATAACGATTGTGAGTTCATGAACTATATATGATACATTGTCATACGTGCGAATACACAACATACTATATGTCTATGCCAAACATGCTTGAACAATTTAACCATTAAAACGACAACACACGTTAAAACTCGTGTATGTTTATACATAGTAGACGGAGCCACGTTGAGCATTGCATTTCATCCGCAACCCGACGAGTAGTCGGAGAGGATGATGCAAACTATTGAGGACATGCTGAGGGCGTGCGCACTAGACTTCAGAAGAAACTGGGATGGTGCGGTCAAGTCGATCAAGTTTGTTAACAACAACAGTTACCATAACGCCATCGGTATGACGTTAGTTGAGGTGCGTTACGGACATAAATGAATATTCCCAGTCTAGGGAAACGAGGTGGGAGAGCGTATTATTATTACCGGTCCATAACTGGTTAAGTAGACCAAAGAGAAGATAAAGTTGATTTGAGAAAGGCTTAAGGATGCCCAAGAAAGAAGCAAGAGTTGGGCAGGTACCAAGAGGCGTCCTTTGGAGATTGCTGTCAGGGACAAGATTTACTTGAAGGTGTCACCTATGAGGGGTATGGCATGACTTGTTCCGAAGGGTAAGCTGAGGGCCTCGGTACACTGGCCCCTGCTTAGTGTTTGAAAAGATTGGTTGTTAGCTTACCTTTTGGCATCATCTACGACGCTAGCCCAAGTGCGCAACGTATTCCATGTTTCTCAGCTAAGGAGGTACTTCCAGACATTAGTCATGTATTAGACACACTACCTTTAAGGATTAGACCGGACGCGCCATATGAAGAGACTCCTGTTTGAATCATAGAACACGAAGATCAGGAGCTGAGACAGAGGACCATCCCATATGGCAAAGTATAATGGAGCAATCAAGGGGAGAGCGAAGCGATTTAGGAGCTGGAGAACCAGATGCGCGAACGTTACCCTGAGCTCTTCAACTAAGGTATGTTGAATCCCTCCGGTCTCTACTATTAAGTTACACCAAGTTTCGAGGACGAAACTTCTTGTAAGGTGGGTAGGATGTTACGCCCGAAGAAATTCGAATTAATTGTTATGTGCTAAGTTAGAAATTAAGTAGTCGTTCGGTGTAACAACTCTTTGAAATTAAATTAACTGTAACCGGGTAATTATGTCCGAACAATTTTATAATGTGATAAATTGATATTTACTTGTTAAAACAAAAAAAATAATAATAATAAAAAAATAGTAGATATTAACGTTATCAAGGAATGAGGATAAGGACAAAAAACAATAAATAAAATAAAAGGAAAATTGAAGGTAGGCATGAATTGGGGTAACTGCTCCCCAAAATTTAGGCATTGTGGTGATTTAATGGGGGAGGGGCGTGGGGTTTAAACAAAAGGGGAAAAAAATGGTAGCAGAGAGCCAAACAAAGGCACGGCTGGGAGAAGGAGAAAGGGAGGAAGAAAAGAGAAGAGAGAGAAGAGAAGTCACTGTGTTGACAACAATCCAGGTAGGTTCCTTTTCCCCCTCCATTTGGTGCAAATTCAAGCATACTCTATTGGTATTTTATGTGTTTTTGTTGTTTTAATTGTTGAGTTTAATAGCATGATTGTAATCCGTGAAAAGCATGAAAATTGGAGACTGTGGTATGCGTTCACTGTGTTTGCATGATCAGTTTGATTTTAGGGAAAACCTTGATAATCAAAATAGTAAAACTTTAGTATATTTAGAGATGTTTCACTTAGTATTGGCCTTAGAATAGGATCCCATAGACTGGAAATAGGTGGGAGTATAGATCGGGGTCGAAAAAACGGTCGCCGGGGGTCGCCAGACCGCCACACGCGCCGCCGGAAGCGGCAGCGCGTGGCTGCACGCGCCCCTGCTATTCACGTGGCTGAGGAAGAAAAAAAAAACATGCAGCCCTAGAAAGAAAAGGGCCGAAGGCCCTTAAGGGTGGAGGCTGGTTGGTGGGCTGGCTGCTTCTGCAGTAGTCCTGGCCCAATATCAATTAATAAAAAAAAAAAAAGCTTAAGGGAAAAAGGGCCGAAGGCCTGGGTGATGACAAGGGGGCCGAAGGCCCTGAATGAGGGCCAGCTGGTCGTTAGCGGGCCGGCTGATGCAAGGCCCAACATCCACTATATATATATAAAAAAAAGGGGCTGGCTGCTTCGCGGACCGGGCCGAATGGCCAACGGTCCGGGCCAGTTGTTGTCGGCCCAATAAGCTATACTATAAAAAAAAAAAAATTCTGAGGCAGGCCGGTCCCTGGCGGGCCGGACCTGGAGCGCGCGTGGACCTGGGGGAAACGGGCTGAGAGCTGGCAAATTGGAATAGGGCCAGTCTCAAGTGGGTTTCTTTTAAATGTTGTAGTACAAATTCCTAATTGGTAAACGAGTTATTTAATTAAGTTAAACTGGTAATAAATTCAGGAAAAATATAGATAAATATTAAAAAATTATAAATAAAATCCAGAAATTATAAAATGCTGAGATTTAAATATTCTCATTAAATTTCAGTAATTATGGTAATTTATTTAATTTGGATAATTAGGTAATAAATAGAAATAAATTAAGAAAAAATAAGGAAAAATATAGAAAAAGCACAATAAATACATATAGGCAATAGAATAAAAATTTTAATCTCAAACAACATTAAATCATTATTTGAAGGATAGATGAACCTAGATTTGAGTGCCGGAGGATGGTAAGGATGGGCCAGGGGCCTCAGGCGATTGTGTTATTTGCATTCATGGCACGTGCATTTGCATGATGGTGGGTCGTGACGTACGGGTCACGGGCGCTCAGGATGGTGTACGGTGGCGGGGCCAAGTACACTCAGGATGGTGACTGTGGGTGGGTACGACCCACAGCCACTCAGTTAGGTCCCGGGATCATGCATTGCATGGCGGAGTTATTGGCATTTTGTGTGACATGACCTTGTTGCGTGTGACATGCATAGTAGGACATGCATCACTTTGTTGCGCATTTTATCTGGAGTGAATTACTTTTCTGTATCCATATGCTTATGTGATATCATGTCCTATGTGCTACGTGCTGTATCATTATTGTATGTTTGTTTTGTACTACTTGGAGGCGGGTGCCTACTGAGTGATTTCCCAGTCACTCACCCCTACTTCCCCCCCCCCACCAGGTGAGCAGGAAGAGACTTATGACTACGTCTTTGTTGAGGACGGGGCTGATACAGTGGAGTGGGCAGATTGATGGTCGCGCTTAGGATATAAGAAGACCCTGCGACTGTTTGTCTTTATTTTATTGAGATCTCACCAGACACTACCTTGTTAGATTTTCAGACTTATGTTATTGTCAGGGTTTGGTTTATTATTGTATTAAGGAATTTTATTTATCAAGAAAACTTTATGTTATTGTATTTCGTTTCCGCGCGAAAAATTTCTACGTCTTTTTGGACATGTTGGAAATTGATTCGACGCTTTGTATTCTCCTCAGCGAGATACGGCGGGTGCACCGTTCCCGATGCTAGGGCTCGGGAGCGGGGCGCTACAGTAAGGCCAATCCATATGGAAGACAAATAGGAGAAACATAAGATGACGCGGGTCAAGCATTCCGATATTTCCTGTAGTACGATCTAGCATGACACAACTGCGAATCAACGGTGGTAATGTATGTCGCGTATAATAACCCGTCGTAGGAATCATTAACCCATGTTGCGCCAAGTAATGGGCCGCCATATTTGATTCCCTATAGACATGTTGAACATTAAAATGTGTCTGGACCTGCAACGAGCGAAGCAAAAAAAGATGATAAATCTCAGAAGTTGTGCCGCGCTGATAAATTGAATGGATCAACTGCTGACAATCAGTCTCCAATATATATATATATATATATATATATATATATATATATATATATATATATATAATTTCGACAGCAAACGACATGGCGGCTGCGCCTACTTTTGCCGCAGTCGTGACCGGCTCAGCTGCTCCACCGATCTCCATCTCGCCAAAGATTGCGACTCGTTACAAAGATATTCCCATGGTTTCTTTCCTTGATTCGGAAATTGACGCACTTGCTGCTCCTTTTCGGTATTCTCTCGTTGGTACGTTTTGGTATGGTCGTCCCCCATTAAAGGTTGTACGCGAAGTTTTTGAGAAGATTGGTTTTCATCATGACCTTCGGATCACTCTCATTGATCAAACGCATATTTTGATGAATTTTAACAATGAGGCGGATTATTTGCGCTGTTTTTATCGTCGTTCTTGGCATATTTCTGGTTGCCACATGAGGGTTACGAAATGGACGGTTGATTTTGATCCATCATCCGATGCTCCCATCGTACCGGTTTGGGTTGCCCTCCCTGCGCTTCCCGTTCATCTACATCAACAGGAGGCTTTATTTGAAATTGTTCGCACCATAGTTTTGCCCATTAAATTTGATGTCGCCACCTCTAAGGGCCTTCGGCCATCGGTAGCTCGAGTGTGTGTCGAACTTGATGTCTCTCAGGACTTGTCGCAAAAGATATACTTACAAGCAAAGGGTCGTTTGATCTTGCAGACAATAGTTTATGAAGATTTACCCTTGTTCTGCACGGACTGCCGCCGGCTGGGACATGCGCTTGGTGATTGCTCTTCCAAAGGAGCCACTAATATTCCGCCGCCGCCTCCTCCGCCTCCTACTACTCGTCCGTCCAAGACACGTTGGACTCCAGTCAAGCGTAAGCCCTCTGAGCATCACTCAGCCCCTGAAGGAATCATTGATGTCGAAAATCTTCTGGATCCAACTCCAAATGAAGACATCCCTATAGATCACAATGCCCATCAGCCCCCTTTACCTACAGTTGATCCAGTTCATGACCTACATGATCCATGCGACACAGATCACGGCCCAGGCCAGGCCCCCTCGTTGACGGCTGCTCCTCCTCCTGAACCTCTGTCGCAAGATGAATTCTGTGATGCGGCGGATTACCCTATGCCCGCTGACGCCGCACAGCTTGATATCGGGCATGTGTCTGACAATGATTTGCCTGCTGACCCAATTGTCAAAGATATTTCTACGGTTCCTGCTGACGTGGCCCGTCGCATGCAGCTCATGCAGCCATCCCCGGATGATGAGTTGCTACTCTCCCGGCTGCAGGACCCGACCCCGGACGGGCCGTTTATTCCAGTGGTACCGCGCCGCAAGCGTAGATCCCGCAAGGATCTTCCTCCTTTGCCACCTTCAACCATCTTGACACGTAGTGCCTCGCACATTATTCAGGAAAGTTCTTCCACCCTAACTCAATGAATATATTAATATGGAATATTCGAGGCATGCGTGCCTCTTTGCCCAGATTATATAATTTGATTCGAGAACATAAATTGCATCTCCTTGCTTTGATTGAACCTAAGCATGCCCCATCACAGATAATGAGATATGGGTTACGTCTAGGTTTCTCGCAGAATTTTGTTTCACAGTCAGAACATATTTGGTTTTTTTGGAGGGATCATGAGTTCCGTTTGCTTGCCATGCAGGACAAGGAACAGGTGGTCCATCTTACTTTGCAGTCGCTATCGTTGCAATATACTTTTGTCCTTTCATTGGTCTATGCGAATCATACACCTTCTCAGCGTCGAATACTTTGGCAATCTATGTGTGAATTTCATACCACATTGCAATTGCCCTGGATGGTGGGGGGTGATTTCAATACTTTCAGATCTCTGGATGACCACAGTGGACGCTCCACTCCATCTCTGTCAGCCTTACAGGATTTTAATGAGTGTATTGAAGACTGTTCTCTTATGGCCCCCCTACCACGGTACTAGGTTTACATGGGCAGATGGCAGGGGTCTTGGCCGCGTTCGACGACGCTTAGACTGGATTTTTGTTAACTCCGTGTTTCAAGATCGGTTTGAAGATTTGCAGTTAACCCATTTGCCTCGAGTAACTTCTGATCATACTCCGCTCCTTTTACTATGTCGGATGGGTTCCCCACCGACTCGTCGTGCATTTCGTTTTTTGGATGCGTGGCTCCTTCATTCGGAATTTCCAGCCTATGTGCAAAATGCATGGCAATCATACCCAACAACGGGTGGAATGCGCGGTTTTTATCAGAAATTATTTGCTCTAAAAAAAGATATACAACGATGGAATAAAGATGTCTTTGGAAATATTTTTAGCAATCTGAAGCATGCAGAGGACTTACTGACTCATGCAGAAACTCGTTGGGATGCAACACCCTCGGAGGAGACGCGGCAAGCATACTATAAGGCGAAAGCGGATTACTTGCTTGCATCTAAATATGAATTACATTTCTGGCAACAGAAGGCAAGAGTTAAATGGTTAAAAGACGGCGATGCTAATACTAGATATTTTCACTCGCTTGTCAAAAGTAAACGCTCCCAGCTGCGTTTACAGCAAATCCGAAATTCTGAGGGAATACTGCTTACTAATCAGGATGATATCATGGCTTCTGCTGTTGAGTTTTATACTGCTTTATTTGCACGGGAGGCAACACACAATCATTCGGAGATTCTTTCGCACATTCCTTGTTTATTAGCTGAGCAGGACAATCTCATGTTAACTCAGCTTCCGTCAGAGTCAGAGGTAGAAGCAGCAGTGTGGAGTTTAGACCCTCATAGTGCTGCCGGGCCAGACGGTTTTCATGGTAATTTTTATCGCTCATGCTGGACTGTTATACATTCGGATGTTCTTAAAGCTGTACAAGAATTTTTTTTCTTGGCGTTCCGCAACCATCCGTCATGGCTAGTGCATTGATTACATTGATCCCAAAGATACACTCTCCACAAACATTTGGTGACTTTCGCCCCATTTGTCTTACAAACTTCTTGAGTAAAGTATGTACGCGCATTATTGCTACGCGCCTAGGGACACTCTTGCCGCGATTAATATCACCGGAGCAAACAGGATTTTTACCAGGGCATGATATCTCGGCACAAGAATTATTGGCACAGGAAATGATACATATTTTGGATAAAGGAGGATCTCAGTTGTGCTTGAAGTTGGATATGGTGAAGGCTTTTGACAGGGTAAGCTGGGAATACCTGGAGCTCTTATTGCGTAAATTTGTTTTTTCGGATTTTTTCATACGCGTGGTTATTAATCATCTTAGTGCCACTCGATTATCAGTTTTAATCAATGGCCAACCATCTCCATCATTTCGTCCATTTCGAGGTGTCAAGCAGGGGGACCCACTGTCTCCGCTGTTATTTATATTATCATCTGAAGATTTTAGCAGGGGCTTAAAATCCCTTGCTGCGCCGGGACAAATACAATCATTTCGGCTGGGGCGTATTCCATTTACTATCACTCACTTGGCATATGCGGATGATTTGCTTATTTTTCTTCGAGGCACACAACACAATCTTACGCATTTCCGAGCATTATTAACTCAGTATGAAACGGCTTCAGGACAAAAGGTTAATTATCACAAAAGTAATTTCATACCATCCGCAAATGTGACCGCGCATCAGCGACGCATCTTTAAAGATATACTTGGTATGCGACTAGCTTCTCTTACTTTTCGGTATTTGGGTTCATATCTTCACAAAGGCATTGATAGAATAGTGTATTGTACCTCCTTGTTACAACATATAGAGGACCGTTTGCAAGGGTGGCATACCCGACTCCTTTCACACGCTGGCCGTTTAATCCTCCTCCGATCAGTGATTGCTGCTCTTCCGTTACATATTTTAGCAGCAGGTGGTTTACCAAAATCTGTCATCCGAATAATCAATCAGAAAATGGCTTCTTTCTTTTGGGGTAACCGTCGTCATTGGGTATCTCAGTCAGTTACAACGAGCATATCATTGCCGCATATGGTGGACATACCATAAAAAGGACACCTTGTGGAGTAGCTACATGCATCTGAAATATGGCAGAAGAGGTGATTTTAGGCCGAGGCTTCCAGACTCTGCGACATGGAAATTAATATGTCGCATCCATCCTCACTGTATATCCCACACAGTTGGCACATATACTTTCCTTTCATGGATACCATCGTCAAAAGGTGAGTTCACGCTTAAATCAGCATATGCGGTTTGTCGGACTTCCATCTCCACACAGCTATCATCAAAATTTATTTGGTCCAAACATCACTCATTATACACGAAAATTTTGTTATGGCGTATATTCCATTTTGCTTTGCCATTTGAGGACTGCATTGGCCGATACTCAGTGGTTCGCCCTACGCAATGTCCTTTTTGCAAGCAAGATTCAGCCTCGGTTGCCCACATCTTTCTCCACTGTAATTGCATCCTCCCGATTTGGGTGTTTTTTGCTACGGAGCTTCAGGGTTTGCTTCCGACTCGGACTACACTTCGGCAATACTTATTATCATGGTGGTATCGTGCCTCAACATCATCATTATATGGAGTTTTAAAACTTGTTGTCCCAGCTATCACAGTCACGAACATCTGGAAAAATTATGCTCAACTTACTTATGGGGATGCAGCATCTTTTTCGGCTGCCAGGCTGCGAAATGCCATTCATTTTGACATCAATGTATGGACTCAGAAAATCCAGGGCTCCAAGCTCGCAGCAGGACCAAATCTTTCCCTTTCCTGGATTCCACGCCTTCGGCCACCCCGCCTCAGACCTATTAAATGGAAATGTCCGCCATCTGGTAGACACAAGCTGAATGTTGACGCAGCGGTTGGTGCTCGCTATGCGGCGGGAGGCGCAATCTTGCGCACTCATACTGGTGCTTGTGTGGGTGCTATATCCTTTAGGCTGCCACCGTGCACACCATTGATGGCAGAAATCCAGGCAACATTATTTGGTCTCTTGTATTTTCTTCCATTCTTCCGCTCACTGGTGATAGAAACCGATTGTGAGCAATTGGTCATGCGACTTCGAGGCACGCAACGCATTTTTGGCAATTATCATCTGCACCTTGTACATTCGTTCCTTCATTCGTATGGATTGGATATTACACATACGTATCGAGAAGCTAATATGGCAGCCCATTATCTAGCACAACATGCAATGCTTTGCCCAGAGACAGGATATTTTGGCAGTCATAATCTCCCAGCATTGGTGCGTGCCACAATACTTATTGATCTCACATCAGCTAATCTGCGCGTAGGCTGACAATCATGTCTTCCTAATGGATTGGGGTATCCTGGTTTTTACTGCCCGTATCACTACAGTTACGAGCAGGCGCGGTATGATTTCTATCCCATTGCTATCCTGCTATGATTTATTCATTTGCGGCACTTACACCTTTCTCTTATTATTCACACGCTATGCTTGGTGGATGCATTACACTGCACCTCTGGGTTGCTGCCATCATGCTTACTCTGCACAAGTCTTTTATCAGGATTGGCAAGTTTATATACTCTCTGTCTGTGCTCGGTTGAGTACAGGCAGACTCGGTATGATTTCCATTCTCTTACGCTGTTGGATGATGGAACAAGTTTTTCTGCCTTCACACATTTTCCATGTTTATTTGACATATGGTTTATGCCAACACGATGATGAGTTCTTATGGCTCCGGAACGTTCGCGCTGTCATATTTTGCATGCTCAATGGAGTGGCTTATTTGCCGACATGCTGGCCTCCCATTGCCACTTTTCTGAAGGGCTTCACATTTATTGCAATTGCTACCGGCGCATTCGTTTGCGCGGTATGATCTTAATCTGCTTCTATTACAGCATTCCATTCACTACAATATCCCTGCTTTACTCAGCTCCTCATTTCTCTTCTGCATGGTTGCGATCTTGGCTTGGCTCGGAGACACCACTTGCTTGCACGACAGCTGCGCAGTCAACGGCTCAGTTTCGGACATACCTGCTACGCATGTTCCTCATTCTTGCGCATTGGTGCTACCGGCAGAATTATTTTCTTTTCCTATTATTCGATGGTGTATATCAACTATCCATATATATAAATATGTACGCTTTTTCCTTCGCCAAGGTTTTATCCACAAGGGTGGTTTTACTTGGCAAGGTTTTAATGCGGCATATCATATATCATATGGATGTTGATAATCGCAAACTGTTTATTTCTTGCCATCTTTTTTGTAATAAGGTTTTCCTCCGCCAAAAGTGAGGGTTTCTCTCAATAAAATTTCGTTTTACAAAATATATATATATATATATATATATATATATATATATATATATATATAGTGGTAGTTGTTGATATTCAACAACTGTTGGGTTCGTGCAATCTCTTAGAAGAAACTGCTATATTAATGATCAGGCCAGAACTAAGCTGCCGAATACGACAAAAGGCTTCCATGTCAATTGGCGATGGTCAACGTAAGTCAAGCTCGGCTGGCTCAGGCCTGCTGGAGTTTTGCCTCGGCATTAGACCTTGACTGGTCAACCTCGGCAAACTCAGCTCTTTTCGAAGAGTGTCCAGACAAGACTGGTGAGACCGACGCATGAGCTCCGCCCCGGCCTCATGTCAGCTCGGCCAGTGGCCGAAGTCAGATCAAGATTTGTCCAAAAAGTTTAGTTTTCCCCCTGATTAACCTGCTCAGCCAGTCTCAGCTACCTCATAACCGAGTAGTCTTGGACTGTCGGCTCTGCTAGATAACCCCTCGTTAGCCAGCTCAAACACCAAGTTTGGCCAAGTAAAAGAAGGCATTTACTGAAAGTCACCGCTGGCCTCGTCCCGGACACATCAACAGACTCCTGCCATGTGTCAAACGGAGCACAAGGTTATAACAGCTGGCACCACACGTCTAACATGCAGAAGCACACATCAACTTCGTTGGCCAACACGTGTCGCAAATTCAATAACCACATCATGTATTGGATGCTCTAGGCACATAAAAACAAAGGAAGAAGGAAAGAGAAGGACAAGTCCATATCAAAAGAGAAATTTCACCATCTTTTGATCATCTTCTCCACCATAAAAATGAGGGAAGCCAGGTTTTTACCTGAAACACAATAATATTGAAGCTTAGATATATTGTCTTAATCATGCCCATAATTGACTTGAGCGTCGGAGGGCCTTACCCGGGACCATAGTCCCCGGGTCCTCTAACAGTATTATCTACGCAGGTCGGCAAGAGAGTCATCATCATCCCTTAACGGAGGCTAGACGATGTTACTCTTTCGGATCATCTCAGATACTTGGTGAAGATTCGACTTCATCATTTGGCGCTAGAGGAAGGGCTTGAAGCTCCGACTATCTTGTTTTCTGAGATACCGGTACATATATTTACATCAACATGGTTAGAACCCCTCAGGAGGGATTGGGGGAATCCTCCAATCCTCATAGACGTAGGAATGCATGGTCTGGACCTTTGGAGCAGGCCTCCAAGGAGCCAGCGCGGCGCGTGCACAACGCTCCCAAAGTAACCGATGAGGAGCATGAGAAAGAGATGAAGTATGTGGCCGAGAATTTATGCGTTTTAAAGGCCATGGTGGAACGCCTTACGGGCAAGCACCCTGAAGTTGAGGCGATGGAGGAAGCCTTCCCACGCATCTTAGGGAAGGTTCGCATCAGCAGTCTTCCTGGCTCCTTGGAGGATTTATGGCTGATGCTAGGCGGGACAACGCACATGCCTCGACAGTTGATTCCGTGCCTTTGGCCAAGCCTCGTTTGGGTGCTGGGCCGCACTCGTTCAAAAGCTAACCACATGGTGCGATGGAGCGCCATCTACGGGAAAGCCACAATGACGAGCCTGAACAAGAATATGCACGTATAGCTCTGGAGAGTCCTTTCTCCTGGGATATAGTTGAGTACACGGCACCGGAGAGCTTTAAGGTGCCAAAGATGGATACTTATGATGGTACCTCCAACCCAACAGATCATCTCTTCCAATTTCAGACTGCTATGAGCCTGAAGAATGTTCAAGACCCATTGCAGTGTAAAAATTTTCCCATGTACTTGCGCGAAAAGGCCCGGAGATGGTTTCAAGAGCTTCCACCCCAGTTGGTGGGATCTTTTCGACAGCTGGCGCAAAAATTTACAGCACAATTTGTGTGAAGCACGTCATTTGTCAAGAATTCCTCACATTTGATGACCTTGAGGCAGGATCCTGAGGAGTCAGTGCTCAAGTATATGCAGTGTTTTTCTGATGAGTCACTGCAAGTCGGGGACCAACGAAGGGGTTATGGCAGCTGCTTTTATAAACGACCTTCAATCCGGTCATCTCTTTTCCCAGTTGGCTGAGGTGGAACCTAAGTCATTGAGAGAGTGTCTAGAAAAGACTTGACAGTTCGCGCGAGGGGAAGAGGCAAATAGGTTGAAGAAGGAGGCCGAGCAAGAAGCTCGGCGAGATAGCCGATCTCGCTCGACCGAAGAAGGTCGGCAGGGGGAGGGGGCAGAATGTGATTGGCGTAGTGCGTTCGATCGCATGAGCGGCTGAGGAAAAGAGGGTAGAGATGGCCTGCCTCTCTTAGCCTCAAAGGATAGGATCTTATCTGTTATGGAAAAAAGAAGGGTTACGGGAGGACCCGAAACCTTTATTTGGCCACAGGGAAAAGAGGGATCCTAACTATACTACCGCTATCACCGGGATATCGGACTTGATACAGAAGATTACAGACAGTTAGCCCAAGCTCTATGGAAACTCATAGAGCGAGGTCACTTGAAGCAATTTTATGACCCACGGTCTCGCTTGCACAATCGCTTAGATTTTCACCGAGGTCCACAACATGAAAATGTCTACTAGAGGAGCAACCTCGGCCACCAAAGCCTAAAGATGATGAAGATCATGGAAGGTCTGGTTAATTCCATTATATACACTATTGCAGGTGGTGCATCACATGATACTTGGGTGAATCTGGCTCAGCTGGGACGTCGTCTGACCCCCAACCAAAAGGGATAGGCTAACAAATGAGCTAACTTATGATCCCGAGGATCCCATTCCTTTGGGGTCTAATAATATAGGTTTGGTAATAGATCTTTGTATTCATTTAGCTCCCGACAATATAGTTGAGGTACGTCGTGTGTACGTGGATACCAGTGTTGGACCGTACACCTGCAATAAACACCACTAGAGGGGGGGTGAATAGTGGTTAGCGGAAATTACACTACAACCCTTTGTTAAAATCCCCTTTGAAAACAGAATCTGAAACCACCTCAGATTCAGAACCCGTTTTTCAAAAATTCACAAATAATAGTACACAACTTCATTAATTATGAAACTTTCCAGAATGTAACTTCAATGAGTTAACAACAATCTATCCGAAAATCAGACAAAAATAAGATCGTTTGGCCCTTCAAACAAATAAAAAGATTCAGATGGTCAATCTGGACAGAATTGGACAAAATGTTGCTGATTTTGCAAAACGTGTTTCTCTTTGAATACTCAACCAAAAAAGTTGATCTTTATATCAAAACACTCCTTAGGATGTGTAGATGAAGTTTCCAAAAGGCCCTGACCTTAAACAATTCTTGAAAAATACAGAATTTAAGTTTTTTCAAAACTAGTCAGGTTGCAGCCAGATTGGAGCAGTTATCTTGCAAAGACTGAAAGACTAACTTTCCCTTGCTCAAATCAAGTGAACCTTGCTGCAAATAAAAGCTAACAGTCTGAAGTATAACTCCACCAAAAATCACGAATTTTGAAAATGTTTAGATATTTTTTCAAATTGTGAGAAGTTGTCTGAAAACTGCAGTCAAAAACGGACAGAAAACAGAAATAAAGAAACAAGAGAAGAACACCGAGAATTTATCTTGGTTCGGTCAATGTGACCTACTTCAGTCCCAAGGAACACCTTTCCTTGGATTTAACTATCAAATGAACACCTTACAACAAGAGCCAAGCTTGATCCTTGGGTTATACACCAACCCTATTCAAGACTTGGATAATCACCTCTATGCAACTCTTGGTTACAACACCTCTACCACCTATTGATGTAGCCTTATAAATTTGGCTAATCAATCATACAAATCCAACCCAAGAAGGTGTGTATAGTGTAGCTGGACAACAGAAAAATTGGAACACCTTAGCTACACAAAGTATGAACGAAAATATGAGAAGAGAATAGCAAGACAACAATCTTCAATTTTGCTTTCAAGTGTATGTCTTCACTTCTTCACCGTGCCTCCTATTTATAGTGTGAATAGATGGCATATTCTCTCCAACTTTTAGACCATGTGATGGCTGAGAATTTTGAATTAAAGCACCTCCATAATCATCTTCAACAACCTTGTCTCCATTACATTCAAATTTGAAATTTCAAGTTGGCAACTTTTGCCAACTAGCTTGTTTTTGACTTTTCCACTTGTCCAAAAGTCATAAAATGAGTACACCACCTTCTCCACCTGTTTATGGACGTTTTTGATGTTGTATGTATGTATACCAACTCAAATTTTGTGAATAAAAAATAATGAATAAGTGTTGACAAGATTATGTCAACATATAACACCAAAATTCATACTTTCTTCTCCTTTACATATTGTGATGAATCTTGCACCAAGGACACCTTTTAATCTCTAAAAGATGAGTAATATCCTCTTATAACGTAGATAAGAGGGTATTCAAGAAAAAATAGAATGTGACATCTCAAATCGTCACATATCCAGCTATAGTCAATAATATCATCAGTTGAGAGAATAAGATATAAGATCACCA
This sequence comes from Eustoma russellianum, assembly GCA_036186865.1. Classification (NCBI taxonomy): domain Eukaryota; kingdom Viridiplantae; phylum Streptophyta; class Magnoliopsida; order Gentianales; family Gentianaceae; genus Eustoma; species Eustoma russellianum. The sequence continues at coordinate 8,885,183 of AP025061.1, read as the reverse complement.
TATAATCTTCAAAATAATAATAACACAGCTCCAGAATGAAGATAATAATACGCTCAAGAGATTCCTTGAGTGAAAATACCAAAAATACCCTTGGGGGTAAAATGACCAAAATACCCCTTGTGTGAGAAAACTCCAGAAATGCCCCCGATGGTCAGAAATAATCACAATACCACCTTTGTCATGATAACCAAGATAATAATATGCACTTGAAATATTTTTCGCCATATGATGTTCCTACAAAACTTAAAATACCAATTTTGTCCTTTTTGGTAAGTTGTAGAAACTTCCAAGGCGTGTTAGTCACAAGACAATAATAATCACCAAAAATACATAATAATCACATAATGAGCATGTATAAAACATGTACAAATAAAAACAATCATTTTATCACTTTTTAGAAAATTATTTCTAAAAACCCTAGACATTGATCGATCGAAGTGTCTCAGCTTCAGAGATCTATGTCTCACAGAAAGTTTCAGAGTTTTCCTCTGACCTACATCGATCGATCGAAGGGAGAGTTCAATGTACATCGATCGATTGATGTGTTTAGAGATCGATGTCTCACAGAAAGGTCTTAAACTTATCTGCCTTACATAGATCGATCGATGTGAGAGATCTATGTACATCGATCGATGTGCAACAACCTGAGAGATCGATGTCAACTTGTTCAACTTTTAATCACATATAATACCATGTGTGACATTTTTAAGTATTCATCGCTTAAAATCATGACTTTGAAAATTATCCAAACATATTTCTCAACATTCTCCCCCTTTTGGATGATTTTCAAAATAACCTAACATGATTTTAATGTCACAACTTATAACCAAAAGTTTAACCAAATGTTTTCAACTTTTAAATAGTATGCCACTCCCCCTCAACTCATACTCCCCCCCTTAACCTATGCTCCAAAATTTATACCAATAAAAACTTAGCATATGATTCATCATGACTTACCAACTAAAACATGACTTACCAACTAAAATCATGTTCTTATTCTATCTCCCCCTTTATTTTGCAAATCATGCAAAAGATAGAACTATACAATGGTATCGTAAGTCATCATTCCTAATTTGGCTCGTAAGTTTTCAAAAGTGGCTTGATTAAGGGGTTTGGTGAAGATGTCAGCGATTTGGTGATCAGTTCTTATATGGTTTATCACTATGTCCTCATTTTGAACATGATCGCGAAGAAAGTGGTATCGCACCTCAATGTGTTTGGCCTTAGAATGAAGCACCGGATTCCGGAAAAGATTGATTGCACTTGTGCTATCGCAGAAAATTGGAATCTTATTCATTTTAATGCCAAAATCACTAAGTTGCTGTTTAAGCCAAAGTATTTGGGTAGTACATAAACTCAAAGCGATATACTCGGCTTCAGTGGTAGAAGGAGCTACACTAGCTTGCTTTTTAGAAAACCAAAAGATCAAATTGGTTCCTATGAATTGACATGTACCGCTAGTGGATTTTCTATCTAACTTGCAACCACCATAATCAGCATCACTATAAGCGAGTAATTCCAACTTAGCGTTTCTATCATACCACAGTCCTAAGTGAGGTGTATGCTTAAGATATCTAAAGATCTTTTTCACTGCATTGTAATGTGATACCTTAGGACAAGATTGAAACCTAGCACACATACACACACTAAACATAATATCAGGTCTTGATGCAGTTAAGTATAACAATGAGTCAACCATAGACCTATAAAGTGTGTCATCAAAAGGTTTACCATTTTCATCCTTATCAAGTTTGGTACTAACACTCATAGGGGTAGTTGTAGGTTTCAACTCTTCAAAGCCAAACTTCTTAATCATATCACTGGCATACTTAAGTTGGCTAATGTGAATTCCTTAAGGGGTTTGTTTGATTTGAAGTCCTAAGAAATAATTCAACTCTCCTACCATTGACATTTCAAACTCTGACTTTATACATTCTTCGAAGTCTTTTACTAAAGTAGGGTTGGTTGAACCAAAGATTATATCATCTACGTATATTTGAACTATTAACAAATCATTACCTTTTCTTCTTAGGAATAATGTGTTGTCGATGGTCCCCCTTTGATAATTATTTGCAATAAGAAAGTTTGCAAATCTATCATACCAAGCTCTTGGAGCTTGTTTTAAACCATATAGAGCTTTCTTAAGCTTATAAACATGGTTAGGATTCTTTGGATCTTCAAATCCAGGGGGTTGTTTGACAAACACCTCTTCTTGGATGTATCCATTCAAGAACGCACTCTTGACATCCATTTGAAAGAGCTTAATATTGCTTAGACTTGCAATCGCAAGTAATAATCTAATTGCTTTTAGTCGTGCAACAGGTGCAAAGGTTTCTTCATAATCTATTCCTTCTTGTTGATTATAACCTTGTGCGACTAGTCTAGCCTTATTCCTTGTAATATTTCCTTATTCATCCATTTTATTTCTAGAGACCCATTTAGTTCCTATGATAGACTTGTCTTCAGGTTTAGGTACTAAGTCCCACACGTTGTTCCTTGTGAATTGATTTAATTCTTCATGCATAGCATCTATCCATGATATGTCACCTAAGGCTTCCTTTACGTTCTTAGGTTCTAATTGTGAGATTAAGCTATGTCCTTCAAGTTGACTTATATTTCTACGTGTTCTAACCCCAACACTTGTATTCCCAATGATTAGTTCTCTAGGGTGCCACCAATTCCTAGATTGACTAGGTTCACCCTCATCTTGTTCAAATGTTTCATTAGTGTGAACGTTATCATATGTAATTGGATCATTAGTTGTATTTTCTAATTGCAGAGTCTCTTGATTTATTTCATCTAAGGGTTCATGTATGTCTTGTTCAGGGGGAGTTGGTTCTAGATGATCAAGTACAGGCTCAAGTAATACATCATCATCAAACATATTTTCAACATTTGTTTCTTGTTTATGTTGATGTTTATCACTAACTTCAAAGCATGCATTTTCATTGAATTTCACATGTATGGATTCAATTATTTTTCTAGATGCAGGATTATAATACCTATATGCTATTGAGTTAGTTGAATACCCAACAAATATGCATTCAATAGACTTTTGTTCAAATTTAACTAGATTATCCTTAGTGTTCAGCACAAAACATTTACATCCAAATACTTTAAGATAATCTATCTTTGGTTGTCTATTGTTTAGCAATTCATAAGGCGTTTTATTTAATTTCTTTCTAATAGTGAGCCTATTTATAATATAGCATGCACAACTAACAGCTTCAGCCCATAAATATTTAGGTAATTTATTTTCACACAGCATTGTCCTAGCAACTTCTTGAATCGTTCTATTTTTACGTTCAACAACTCCATTGAGTTGTGGTGTTCTAGGTGGTGAGAATTCATGTTTGATTCCATATAGTTCGCAAAATTTGATTACGTCTTTGTTTTTAAATTCTCCACCTCTATCGCTTCTAATTCTTTTAACATTTTCTTCATAAATGTTTTCAAGTTGCTTAATAAGAGTTTCGATTGCTAATGGAGCATCGTCCTTGTGTGTTAAGAACAATGTCCATGTGTAGCGTGAGTAATCATCTACTATGACACACACATAGTAGTGTCCACCTAGACTTCTTGTCCTACTTGGACAAAATAAGTCTAAGTGAAGCAATTCCAGTACATGACTAGTACTCACTTCATGTTTCGGTTTTAAGGTTTCTTTAATATGTTTTCCCTTAATACATGTTTCACACATTTGAAAATTATCTAAGTCTAACTTAGGCATTCCTCTAATTAAATTCTTCTTAGACAATTTCTTAATAGTTGAAATTCCTATATGGCCTAATCTTCTATGCCATAAATTTACATCTAAGTCATGTGATATTAGACAAACCTTAGCATCTAACATGTTATCTAAGGTAAGAGTATAAATATTTCCATCTCTATTTCCTTTTAAAATCGTTTCTCCTTTTTCATTTATTATATCACAAGAATTGGGAAGAAAGGAGACATTATAACCACAATCTATAAGTTGAGAAATACTAAGTAAATTATAAGATAGATTGCTTACTAACAACACATTTCGTATTTGAAATGTGTTAGGGTCCCCAATTGTTCCTTTTCCAACAACTTGTCCTTTGTTGTTGTCACCGAATGTTACTTTTCCTCCATTCTTGATATGTTCTAATTTGATGAATAGTTTGGGGTTCCCCGTCATATGCCTCGAACATCCACTAGGTTTTTAGATTCTTTGACTTTGCCTTCTTCTTGCATTCCTTGCGTTTGTCCTACAATGGAGACAAAGTTTTAGGTAGCCTTTATTTGGGTCCTTGAATGTTAGGGGCATTATTCTTGTTTAGATATCCCTTAGGTATCCAAACTTGAATATACCTTCTAGGCACATTTTTAGCATTCTTATAATTTGAAAAATAAGAAGAATTAGCATGTACATGATTATTCCACATAAGTGAAGATGCATTGTTATACATGTTGTGCCATGGTTGATAATCATTATAGGATGGCCAAGTTTTATAATGTGCATAAGGCATGCGATTTTGTTTCTTATATGGCGCTGTATAAGTGTGTTTGTAGGCATTTCTATAAGACTTGTTGCATTTGTATACATGTAGGCATAATTTCTAGGTTGTCTAGATGCAAATTTTGGCCTAGATGTATGTTTATGCGTGTGTATATTGGTGGGTGTGTGTTGTATTTTTGCCTTGATATAAGTATACGAAGGTGTAGAAGCAGGCAAAGTTGATTTTGTTGTATTATATGACAACTTTGTACTCGATGAAACAAACTTAGTCTTTTTATTTACTTTTTCATTTTCTTCTTTATAGCCTAAGCCGGTTTTATCATTACCATACTTTTGTGATAAGATAAGTGTATCTAACATATTTGCACCCGATTTAAAGTGTTCTAACACTTTTTCTAAGTTAAGTTTAGAAGACTTAAGTTGTACTATCTCATGTTCACAATTTTCCAACTTAGACTTTAACATATTATTTTTCATTTTTAACTTTTGTTCATCTTTCCTATATGATTCAATTTTATTCTCTAAAGAATCAAGAGTATTAGAAGACTCTTGTTTAAGAGATTCTCATTGATCAGAAAATTCCAAGTTGGACGTCTTCAACTTGTCATTTTCTTCAACTAGTTTCTTCTTTTCTTTAGAGAGCCTCTTACAGTGAGCATGCATTCTTAGGAATTCTTCATACATTTCATCAAATGTCATGTCACTATCAGAATCACTATCAGAAGAAGAACATACCTCGTTGGATACGAAGCCAACTTGAGCTTCCTCAGTTTCGGATTCTGAGTCGGATGAGTCGCTCCATGTGCTCACCTTCATTGCTCGTTTCCCTTTTCTTGCCTTAGACTCCTTTGTCTTTGTCGTTTGAGCCTCCTTGTCCTTGGCTTGTTTATTATTGTTGTTGTTATTATTATTTTTCTTCGTGGGACAGTCGTATGAAATATGTCCTTTTTGACCGCATTCATAACACTTTAATTCTTTATTATACAATTTGTTTGTGTTATTCTTCCTAGGTTGAGAAGAAGAAGAAGAAGAATTACGTTGTCTATTCCTATTTGGACGTTTGAAAAATTTTCTTAGTTTTCTAGCTATCAATATCAAGTCATCGTCTAATTCAGTATCACTATTACTATCATCGTTACTAGCATGTGTTTCGGTTGTTTTGAAAGCTATTGACTTACCGGATGACTTAGACGATTCAGACTTTCGTTGGTTTAATTTAACCTCGTAAACTTTAAGAGACCCGATCAATTCATCCATCTTAGTGATTGACTTTGTCTCCTCGATTGCAGTCACCTTTGGATCCCATTCAGCAAGGAGGCTTTGCAGCACCTTTTGAACCTTTTCACTATTGGAAAATGACTTCCCTAAAGCTTCAAGGGCATTGAAAATATTAGTAATCCTCAAATCCATAGATGTTATGGATTCGTTTGGCAACATTTTGAAAGTCTCTAATTCAGTCATAAGCATGTTTATTTTTGACTCTTTAACACCACTAGTACCTTCATGCTTTAATACAAGTGATTTCCACATGTCGTGTGCACTTGTGCAATTTGACACATATCCTGCTTTAGAATTTGTAAGTCCATTCAAAAGTAATTGCATAGCTTTAGCATTCATGGACATTTTCTTTTTATCATCTGATGACCATTCACTTTTATATTTTTCAACCTCTTGAGTTACTCCACTAACTTGTGTAACTTTCGTTGGAATGTACAACCCATCTTCAACTATAGACCATAAATCGATGTCTATAGTCATTAAGAATAGCCTCATTCTTAGTTTCCAATGAACAAAATTATTGCCACCAAAAAGAGGAGGGCGTTGTGTAGACATACCTTCCAACTCACCTTTGTGAGAAACAATAGCCATAGTATGTACCTTGGATTTGAGACAAGCAGTATATAAAGAATCGTTGTTTCTTGGCCTTGTATTGTTCGTATGGTATTGAATCTTGCTTCTTTTGAGTGGTGTTGGTCTGTCTCTGATACCAAATGTTGGACCGTGCACCTGCAATAAACACCACTAGAGGGGGGGGGGGTTGAATAGTGGTTAGCGGAAATTACACTACAACCCTTTGTTAAAATCCCCTTTGAAAAAAGAATCTGAAACCACCTCAGATTCAGAACCCGTTTTTCAAAAATTCACAAATAATTGTACACAACTCCAAAAATTATGAAACTTTTCAGAATTTAACTTCAATGAGTTAACAAGCATCTATCCAAAAATCAGACAAAAATAAGATCGTTTGACCCTTCAAACAAATAAAAAGATTCAGATGGTCAATCTGGACAGAATTGGACAGAATGTTGCTGATTTTGCAAAACGTGTTTCTCTTTGAATACTCAACAAAAAGGTTGATCTTTATATCAAAACACTCCTTAGGACGTTTAGATGAAGTTTCCAAAAGGCCCTGACCTTAAACAATTCTTGAAAAATACAGAATTTAAGTTTTCTCAAAACTAGTCAGATTGCAGCCAGATTGGAGCAGTTATCTTGCAAAGACTGAAAGACTAACTTTCCCTTGCTCAAATCAAGTGATTCTTGTTGCAAATAAAAGCTAACAGTCTAAAGTATAACTCCTCCAAAAATCACGAATTTTGAAAATGTTTAGATATTTTTTCAAATTGTGAGAAGTTGTCTGAAAACTGCAGTCAAAAACGGATAGAAAACAGAAATAAAGAAACAAGAGAAGAACACCGAGAATTTATCCTGGTTCGGTCAATGTGACCTACTCCAGTCCCAAGGAACATCTTTCCTTGGATTTCACTATCAAATGAACACCTTACAACAAGAGCCAAGCTTGATCCTTGGGTTATACACCAACCCTATTCAAGACTTGGATAATCACCTCTATGCAACTCTTGGTTACAATACCTCTACCACCTATTGATGTAGCCTTATAAATTTGGCTAATCAACCATACAAATCCAACCCAAGAATGTGTGTATAGTGTAGCTGGACAACAGAAAAATTGGAACACCTTAGCTACACAAAGTATGAACGAAAATATGAGAAGAGAATAGCAAGACAACAATCTTCAATTTTGCTTTCAAGTGTATGTCTTCTCTTCTTCACCGTGCCTCCTATTTATAGTGTGAATAGATGGCATATTCTCTCCAACTTTTAGAACATGTGATGGCTGAGAATTTTGAATTAAAGCACCTCCATAATCATCTTCAACAACCTTGTCTCCATTACATTCAAATTTGAAATTTCAAGTTGGCAACTTTTGCCAACTAGCTTGTTTTTGAATTTTCCACTTGTCCAAAATTCATAAAATGAGTACACCACCTTCTTCACCTGTTTATGGACGTTTTTGGTGTTGTATGTATGTATACCAACTCAAATTTTGTGAATAAAAAATAATGAATAAGTGTTGACAAGATTATGTCAACATATAACACCAAAATTCATACTTTCTTCTCCTTTACATATTGTGATGAATCTTGCACCAAGGACACCTTGTAATCTCTAAAAGATGATCATTAATATCCTCTTATAACATATATAAGAGGGTCTTCAAGAAAAAATAGAATATGACATCTCAAATCGTCACATATCCAGCTATAGTCAATAATATCATCGGTTGAGAGAATAAGATATAAGATCACCATATAATCTTCAAAATAATAATAACACAGCTCCAGAATGAAGATAATAATATGCTCAAGAGATTCCTTGAGTGAAAATACCAAAAATACTCTTGGGGGTAAAATGACCATAATACCCCTTGTGTGAGAAAACTCCAGAAATGCCCCCGATGGTCAGAAATAATCACAATACCACCTTTGTCATGATAACCAAGATAATAATATGCACTTGAAATATTTTTCGCCATATGATGTTCCTACAAAACTTAAAATACCAATTTTGTCCTTTTTGGTAAGTTGTAGAAACTTCCAAGGCATGTTAGTCACAAGACAATAATAATCACCAAAACTACATAATAATCACATAATGAGCATGTATAAATCATGTACAAATAAAAACAATCATTTTATCACTTTTTAGAAAATTATTTCTGAAAACCCTAGACATTGATCGATCGAAGTGTCTCAGCTTCAGAGATCGATGTCTCACAGAAAGTTTCAGAGTTTTCCTCTGACCTACATCGATCGATCGAAGGGAGAGTTCAATGTACATCGATCGATTGATGTGTTTAGAGATCGATGTCTCACAGAAAGGTCTTAAACTTATCTGCCTTACATAGATCGATCGATGTGAGAGATCTATGTACATCGATCGATGTGCAACAACCTGAGAGATCGATGTCAACTTGTTCAACTTTTAATCACATATAACACCATGTGTGACATTTTTAAGTATTCATCGCTTAAAATCATGACTTTGAAAATTATCCAAACATATTTCTCAACAACCAGAAGCGCAACAAATGTGATGTACTACAATGTGTATCGGCAGTTAGGATTGCAGGAGTCATTGATGAGGCCAGTCTCAACTCCTTTATATGGGTTCACTGGTGTGGCAATTCAGCCAACAGGTCTTGTCACCTTAAGTGTCAGCTTCGGAAGGCCCCTGCCATCGCTCATTATGGCTAGATATTCGTTGTGATAAAGGAGAGGTCGGCATACAATATTCTCCTAGAGAGGTCTGCCTTAATTCCATTAGAAGCAGTGGTATCGCCTCTTCACGTCAACATGAAATTCCCATCCCCTGCTGGGGTGGTGACGATCAGAGGTGATTTACAAGTTGCTCAAAGCTGCTATGCCATTGCCACTCAAGAGGACACAGTGTAGCAGGTCAGCCTTGATGATCTAGTACCTCCAACAGAGGAAAGGCTCCAATCAGACGATGCCGTCTAATATTTCATTCTTAACCCCCATACACCTGAAAACACAATCAAGATTGGAACTCGGATGCCCGCCGACCTCCTGGCTCAACTTCAAGACTTGCTAAGAGAATTTGCAATAATCTTCGCTTGGAATCTGGAGGATTTACCAGGAATCCCAGCAACCTTGGCAGAGCACAAGTTGGAAGTTGACCCGCACATGAAGCCCATCAAGCAGAAGAAGAGAAATTTTGCCCCGAAGAGGATTCGTTGCAGAGAAGGTTAAGAAGCTCATCGCGACAAAATTTATCATTAAGGTTTTGTATCTAGTTTGGCTGGCTAATCCATAGTGGTTCCCAAGCCGGACCAAACCTGGAGAATGTGTATTGATTATACTGATCTTAACTAGGCATGCCCAAAAGATTGCTATCCCTTGCCGAAGATCGACATACTGGTAGATTCCACACTAGGCCATGAAGTTTTTGATTTTCTATATGCCTTCAAAGGGTATCATCAGATAGCTATGGCTAAAGAGGATCAAGAAAAAACGTCTTTCATCACAGAGTCTAGTACCTACTGTTATGTTAGCATACCGTTTGAGTTGAAGAACACCAGAGCAATGTACCAAAGATTGGTAAACGCTCTGTTCAGCGAACAGCTTATGCGAATTATGAAAGTATATATAGATGATATGCTCATCAAGAGCAGGACTCTTACAGAATTTGAGACAAGTTTTTGTTATTTTAAGAAATTCGCGCATGAGGTTGAACCCGAATAAATGTACCTTGGGGTGCGCACTGGAAAATTTTTGGGTTACATGGTTTTGAAAGAGGGGGTGCAAGCTAATCCTACTAAGGTAGAGGCTCTGCAAAATATGCACCCACCTCGGAATGTCAAGGAGGTTCAGCGGCTCACAAGCAGAATAGCGCACTGAGCAGGTTTTTATCTAAGTCTGCTGAAAAATCGCTTTCTTTCTTTCAGATTTTGATAAAGAAAACCCCATTCCAGTGGGACGAATAGTGCCAGCAAGCCTTTGAAAACCTAAAATCTTACTTAGCTGAGGTGTCAATGTAGACCTCACCTCTTCCTGTAGAAGTATTGTACATATATTTGGCAGTTTGAAATGTGAGTGCAGTTCTTCTCATAGAGCAGGACGATGTGCAGAGGCTGATTTACTTTGTTAGTAAGATTTTGTATGGGACCGAGATGCGGTATTCCAGCACCGAGAAAGCCATCCTAGCACTCGTAGTGGCCGCAATGAAGTTCAGGCCCTATTTGCGAGCTCATCCTATCGTAGTGGTCACAGATCAGCCTCTGAAACAAATCCTGACACGGCCGAACACATCTGGTCGGGTCGTCAAATGAACCATAGAGCTTGCCGAGTATGACATCGAATATAAGCCATGAACTTCGGTTAAAACCCAGGCCTTGGTCGACTTCTTTGCAGAGGGAATATCAGTAGAGGACAAACCCCCGCCTAGAAATAATTGAACACTATATGTGGATGGATCTTCATCTCGAGACAGATGTGTGGCAGGTCTCCTAATTATTAGCCCGAAGACGGAGGAATTTGAATAAGCACTCTGATTTGACTTTGAATCCACCAATAACAAGGTTGAGTATGAAGCGCTAATAGCGGGATTGAGTCTTGCTCGAAAGCTTGGGGTGCAACGAATCACCACACGAAGTGATTCCAGCTCATCATCTCCCAAGTTAATGGAGATTACGAGGCTAAAGAGGATAATATGAAACGATATTTACGCAAAGTGTGACAACTCAGAGAAACATTTGAACATTTTAGCATTGAGCACATCCCCAGATCGGCTAATAAACAACGGATGCATTATAACGCTTGGCTTTCTCCACCCTGGCTGCATTAAGAAAAAAGATAGTTGTGGAGCTGGTAAAACATCGTGCTCCAGACCAGCTACCGCGGCACTTGGATGGATGAAATAGCCGATTGCTTGAGGCATGGAGTTCAGCCTACTGAGAAGGCTGCAGCTAGAAAGCTGTGCCTAAAAGCCTCTAGGTGCGTATTCTTTAATGAACATCTATATAAAAAGTCTTTCTCATAGCCATGTCTACGATGTGTCAGCGAGGAAGAAGGAGATTATATCCTCCGAGAAATGCACATGGGTGTCTGTGGAAGTCATTCAGGTTGTTCTTTAGCGCGCAAGTGTTATCTGGTTGGTTACTACTGGCCAACCGTACACCAAGGCACTACAGAATTGGTTAGAAAGTGCCCATCTTGTCAAAAACATGCGCCTATCACTCATCTTCCTAATCAAGATCTGATTGTCATCACCAACTCATGGCCATTTGTCCAATGGGAGATTGATCCTGTGGGTCCATTGCCTCGAGCTCCAGGGTCAGTAAAGTATTTGCTAGTTGCGGTCGACTACTTCACCAAATGGATCGAGGCCAACCACTGGCTAGCATAACTGGGACCCAAGTAAAAAAATTATTATGGAAAAATATTATCTGCCGCTTCGGTCTACCACAAGTACATCTCAGACAACGGAAAACAATTCGTTGATGAGCCAGTCAAAAGTTGGTGTGCCGAGCTTCACATTGAACAATGTTTCACCTCGGTAGCACATCCACAAGCAAATGGGCAAGTTTGAACCGGTTAATAGAACATTAAAAGAAGGTCTAAGAAGACGGTTAGACCGAGCTGGGACAAGCTGGGTGGACGATCTTCCAAGCGTTTTATGGGCCTGCCGAACTACACCTTCCAGTTCGACTAAAGAAACACCTTTTTTCTATAGTCTATGGCACTGAGGTTGTTATTCCAGCTGAGATCAAATCTCCCTCAGCTTGGACGGACCATTATTCTTACCAGGCTAATGATCATGAACTACGCCTAAATCTAGATGAGCTGGAAGAGAAGAGAGACCGAGCTTATATCCGGATGGCACAGTATAAAAACTTAATTGCCCAATATTATAATTTTTGAGTGCGTCTGAGGACCTATCAGGTTAGGGACTTAGTTCTGCGCAAAAACCTAGCGAGTCACACCGCCGCATAAGGCTCCCTTCACCCCAGGTGGGAAGGTCCTTACTGCATTGCTGAAGTACGGTCTGTGGGAACTTAAAAATTGCAGACTCTAGAGGGCAAGACGCTACATCAAACTTGGCATTCTATACACTTGAGACTTTTCCATAAATGCTGTATATACATGTCGCGTGTTACACAATGTATCTTATTCTCACTCCTTCAGGACTTTAACGGCTATTCAATTAACCTCAGCCAGGCTTTAAATACTAAGCAGTTCTTAGTCAATATGTGGGACAGGTTTCCCCATTTACCTTCAGCAGGTCTGAAGCGTATTCCCATCGAGAGACTAAATGTGTGAACAAGTTTCACAACTGCCTTAATAAAGGGGTAAAGAGGTAAAACATGACAAGAGTACATAAACCTTAGGAAAACCTAGCAGTGCTAGGAAATTCTGCACTTCATTAAGAGCTTAAAAAGTGTACATAACCTCTAGCAGAGTGGAAGTTAAAATAAAAAGGCAGAACGCCGCCGCTATTTAAACTCGGCAGAGCTGAGGTGGAGAACCTCGGCAGAGCTAAGATGGAAAAAAGTATCCAAACTTTTAGCCCTGTATGGGAGCTTCCCCATCCTCTCTTTTCTATTTATAAGCTAGCTCAGCCTAGCAAGATAACAGGTTTATTCTGACTCAAGTCTTTGAACTTATTTTCGTTAAATTCTTGACTACAGCAAAAATGTTATCATTGGTGGCCTCGGCAGCGCCGAGGTCAAAGACTTGTATTTTTAAGAGTATTGTTCAACAATGAATTCGGAGTAGAAGAGGAGAAAATACTTTGAAAATCAAAACACAAGGATTTTCAAGAACTGAAGAGCTGGAATTTTTCATTAAAAATAATCAAAAAATATAAAGGTCCCTATCAGACTACTCAAGATGCCCTAAGGTCAGCTCCACCCTTGAATTGCTCCAGTTGGTCTTCAAACTCCTTGACAGCCATGGCATTGTAAAGCTCCACAATCCGTGGGTGCTGCTTGTCGAAGGCAAGAAGACCTATGAGCAGACATCGATCGCTTGAGTCTGGCTGACCTGTATTACTGAATTTTGCAAAAGGAGGAGGTTGTCCAAGAAAAGTTCAGACTACCTGAACTCAGGAATAGCTTCCCTTCGAATGTCATCAGCTTGCTGTTTAAATTATTGACAAAGCTCCAATTGAGAATGAGCTTGTGTGGATGTCAGCTGCAAGTGTGTGACTATGTTCTGCAGCTTATATACTTTGGAGTTTGCAGTAGCTAGCTGAGTGTTGACTCTTCCTATCCTTCCCGAAGGCTGGAGTTCTTAGAGGTCAAGGTGGACACTTCAGATTTCAGAGTGGCAACCTCTGCTTCGAGTTCTTCAAGCCTAGTTTTCAAGGGTTTTACTTCCTCGGACAACTTGTCATAATCTCTCCGGACCTATGTATGCTTTTGACATTCGCTAACGGCAATCTTCTGCAGCTCTTCAGTTCGTCTAAGGTAATTATACCCTTGGGCTCAGACCTGCACCGTTCAAGCCAAGTCAGCAAACACCTATAATAATACTAACCCTGAAAGAGATACGATACTTACCAAGGCCAAGTTGCTTTGGAGACTCTGATATGCCACCTCCCAATCCATACGATTGAATCTCTCCCAATCACTTGGCAGAACTGAGATTTCAAGCATTTTCCTTGCTATCTTGGGATCCATAACAGTTTCATTTGTGTAATAGCTCACAAATCTTCTGACTTGTTTGGGTGTCCTGGAGGAAGTCCCAACCTCAGGGGCCTTGTCCTTGTTTCCCTACTGACCCGACGCATCAGCATTCTCACCATCTTCAAGGGGAGCTTCAGGTTTAGCAGTATCAGGGGGCAAAGCTAAAACTTGAGGAGCAGTTTCCTCTCCAGCACCCAAGGCTGCAGATCAGCCTGAATTGAACCTGTGGAAGTGGCCGCTGCAGAAAAAGTATGGGGTAAAATAGCCATTCACAGGAGAAATACACTAGACCAACCTAATCTAGCCTTACAAGAGAAAAGTACCTGGGTCAATTTTTATTGGCTGGTCGGCAACATCAGCACTAGCAAGATTAACCTCAGCAGTAATTGCATGCACGCTGGGATTGGGAGCTCCAACTGGAGCCTGATCAGAAGAAGAATGATCTCCTTCTGTCCTGGCTCTCTTCCTAGAGGTCAGTGCCCTCATCCGAGCCACCATATCAGATGTCATTGCTCATGCAGTTTCCCCATCAAAAATGTCAAAACTCCATAGAAAAAAGCAAAGAAGGGAAAAAAGGTACAAATACCTACCCTCAATGACCTTTAAATTTGCCTGCCTGAGTCCCTGGAAGCGTGGGGCAGATGCTAAATGGTCCAGGTCGGCAGCTTCCAGGACCAACCCGTCCACCTTCCGCCAGCCAACAGCCACCGGAAAGCTTAAAAGTCTAGATGCTTTATCGCAGAATTCCCTGCTCAGCCTCAGATTGTTAGCTCTACCAGTCTTCCAGAGCTCAGCATCAGGCAGACGTACTTTTTTGATAAAGAATAAACGGTCTTTCCATTTCTTGGTAAAGGATGAGATATTTATGGCCTGGTTGTATTATTTATTAGGAAATCTCCTACTAAAATAGAATCAACTCTCTATGGATTTACAAATAAACATCACCCGAAATGTCCTAAGGTCGAATTCTGTCTTGGCTGCCTCAAATAGAGGAAAATACAGACAACCACCTTCAGACCGTTAGGCATAATCTGGGGCAGCCAAAGTCTGTAAAAATGAAGAATTTGATAAAGAGGCTCGGGAATGGGAAGTCTAAACCAGATTTGAAATATTTTTCGTAAACTGCCTCATACCCCGAAGGTGGATCATAGCCAGAATTGTCAGGAAGAGGAAGAATGGGGTTGAATAGATCCCTATCAATGCTATAAACCTCACACAAGCGTGAAAGTTCAGCAACCTTCAAAGTGCACACTGAAACTTGCACCGCCGCAGACGCGGCTCCCCAGTAAGTTGAAATAGAGGGTGCTTCAGTTAGATGGACCAGCTCAGAGGGGGCATCGTCTGAATGCAGCCTCTGCAAGGGACGGTTGTCCTCACTAGACTCGTCCTCCCGGACGAAGGTGAAACGCCACCCTCTCCCCCGAAACTCACAGAATAGGAGGCCGTCTCCGAGATATTCTGAGAATCAGTAGATGAAGAAGAAATAATTGTTATGATAATGGAAATGAAAGCTTACAGGAAGGGGAAAGGCAGAGAGAAAGTATTGCCGGAATAGAGGAACAGAGGACCGCCGGAGTAAAAGAAGAGGGGATATTCAAGGAAACAGATAATGACAACTGAAAGTGAGACTGTCAATTGAAAAGATAGGGTCTTTAAAGGTAGGATTCAAAGCGACCCAACGCTTCGAATCCTCCCCTGTCAAAAATTTCAACCGCTGAAAAAGTAATGATTGCCGCTTCGTAGTCTGCGGTAACATTAAATACTCTTCACAACCCAATTGAAAATAGACACATCGCCGACATACCTGAACATATTAGTTTCCCCTTGCCGCTCAGCTCAACCAAGCTAATCTAGGGCAAAGTGATGAGGCCAGAACTAAGCTGTCGAATACGACAAAAGGCTTCCACGTCAATCGGCGACGATCAACGTAAGTCAAGCTCGGGTGGCTCAAGCCTGCCCGAGTTTCATCTTAGCATCAGACCTTTACCGGTCAACCTCGGCAAAAACTCAGCTGTTTTTGAAGAGTGTCCAGACAAGACTGTGAGACCGGGGCTTGAGCTCCACCCCCGCCCCACGTCAACTCGGCCAGGGGCCGAAGTCAGATAAAGATTCGTCCAAAGAGTTTAGTTTTCTCTGATTAACCTGCTCAGCCAGTCTCATCTACCTCATAACCGAGTACTCTCAGACCGTCGGCTCTGCTAGTTTACCCCTCCTTAGCCAGCTCAGACACCAAGTCCGGCCAAGTAAAACAAGGCATTTACTGAAAGTCACCACTGGCCTCGTCCCAGACACATCAATAGACACCTGCTAGGTGTCAAACGGAGCACAAGGTTAAAACAGCTAGCGCCACACGTCTAACATGCAAAAGCACACATCACCATCGCTGGCCAACACGTGTCGCAAATTCAACAACCACATCATGTATTGGATGCTCTAGACACATAAAAAACAAAGGAAGAAGGAAAGAGAAGGACAAGTCCAGATCAAAAGAGAAATTTCACCATCCTTTGACCATCTTCTCCACCGTAAAAACGAGGGAAGACCATGTTTTTATCAGAAACACAATAATATTCAATCTTAGATATGTTATCCTAATCATGCTCATAACTGACTTGAACGTCGGAGGGCCTTGCTCGGGACCATAGTCCCCGGATCCTCTGATGGTATTTTCTGTGCAGGTCGGCAAGAGAGTCATCATCATCCCTTAACGGAGGCTAGACGGCATTACTCTTTCGGATCATCTCAGATACTTGGTGAATACCTACCTGGCTTCATCAATTATTATTATTATTATTATTATTAAATATTTAAGAGCACAATAAACAAAACCTCTGCAAATACTAAAATTTAGACCAAAGCGTCTTGCGATATGTTACTCCTCATATTGTAACGGTAAAGTCCTAACCTTGAATATCCTATTGAAAGTTGTCAATGAAACAAGAAAAAGAAAAAAAAAAAGAAATTATCATAAGCTTCAATTTTTTTACTTTTCATTCTTTTGGCATTAATTCAAGTTTCAAGGATCTCCGCCACCTCTCGCTCCTTGAAACTCGGGATCTCTCTTGCATTTGTTTTCGGAGAAGCGTGTAAATAAATTCCGCGAAGGATCTGAAGAATACATTAAAAGGCCATGTGAATGAAGTATTACAAAAATAATAGTATTCCGCGAAGGATCTGAAGAATACATTAAAAGGCCATGTGAATGAAGTATTACAAAAATAATAGTATTCCGGTTGCAACATATAACTCCAATTTATTTTTTAGTGTATTATAATTTACATTAAAATAAACTCATATTTTCACACATACAAAATAAAATAGTGTAAGGCCCACAAAGCATTACAAAAATTTAATGACAAGACTTTTACGGGTTAATCATTTTGCAACCACTTTAGTTACTTTAATTTTCTTTTCCATGGCAAGCAGAAATATCCCGGAATTGTTTTCTTGCACTCGATGCGGATCTATGGAAATGATCAGGCGCGTTCAGAGGGGAGCACTGTCCCAACTCGGACAAAAAATTTAGGTAGTAGGTAGATACAGTTATATTTTTGATTATCTAAATTTAAGGTATCTGTTTTTTAATCCCAAAACTATCTCATGATATGTGATATATGTGTTACTAGAAACTAGGGAAAAAATTTTGATTAGTAGATATACACATTTGTATTTTTTTAACTAACTAAAAAATATATTATATAAAAAACAAACTGGTTTTTGAAAATAAAAAACAATAAATATTACACCTTTTACCTTCCTATTTCCATGATTAAAAAATAAACTTTAATTTAATATTTTCCCCATTTTTCTGTCATTACCCCAACCCAATTGACATTTGACATTTTCTTTTCGATCAATTCCTTTCCCCCCAAGGCCCCAACCCTGCGGCGCTCTGCACTTCACTTGTAACCCTTTTTCAAATTCGATAATCTTCTTTTATCAGGTAAATCCTTCTGTTCCTCTTTTCCTTTGCTATTCCGTGCGAAGTTGGTTTTTTTCCTTTCTCAGAGTGGCATTTTGTGGCCATGTTTTACTCTGCTAAATAATGGAAATAATTTTCAAAGAAACTTATGTTAAGAGGGAGAAAATCTATGTTTGTTATTTCTTAGTTTATCCTGTCATGAACCGATGTATTACTGTTAGGAAATTTGTTTAATGAAAAGATCTGTTTTTACCAACATATATATATATATATATATATATATATATATATATATATATATATCATCAATAGGAAATTATCACAATTACTTTCCTTTAGTATATCGGCTCATCGAGTTAGCACTGATCTTACCTGTCGGAACAGCGAGTGTGGAAAGAAGTTTTTCTGCGATGAATATAATAAAGACTGATCTGCGCAACCGATTGGGAGACGACTTACTATCGGACTGTTTACTATGTTACTTCGAGAAGGAAGTTTTTGGAACCATTTCAAATGAAAATATTATGCAACAATTTCAAAATTGGGAAACTCGAAGAAATTTGTTGCGGCCAATGATAATCCCTCCTGCTGCTCGTCCTTCATTTAGTAAATAAAAGGTATGTCGAGCGTCAAATTAATAGCTTTTGTTGGATATTGCTGCTTGTTAATGTTGCTTATGAATAACTTTTGTTGGATATTGCTGATGGTTGCTTATTATTGTTGCATTTTGATTAGTGGATGTGTTGGTTTAGATTTTATGTTATAATATTTGCATGTATCTATATTGTAAGGAAGTTTTTGCCGGATTTTTGATGGAATTTCTATTGAGTCCGAAAAGGTGGACGGTGATCCCATAGTGTGAATTTTGCCCCCCAAAAAGTAGCCGCTGCGTCCGTCACTGGAAATGATTACATCCATTATGGTGTTCTTAGTAACCATAAAGTATGAATACATAACCTTGAACCATCATTTAATCTTCTGTTGGTTTTATTCTTGTTAGTAAAAAATTCTGTACGGCGTGTGTTCGTTTAAACAGAAACAAATGACAAGCAAATCGAGGCGAGTCCAGAACTCTGTCTTTAAGAAGAATTGCTCTGGTATACTGTACCCAACCGGAGAATGGAAACATCTCCCAAGATACAACGGATAATAGTTCAGACGAGTGGCAGTACAACGTATGAACTCCACGAACCTAACAGATGTTTTAACTTCTCAGACTTGAAGGATGCAGAAATCATATGTAACAGAGGAGTGCAAAATTCGTAGTAGAAGGGGAAATGCATAATACAAGCAGATATTTCAGACATATAGCCTTGCCTCTGTTTATATAGAGGGAAAATCGGTTTTGAAGGTTAATTGCTAGATTGAATCAGAGCCATCGGATCAGACAGTTTAATATCCACAGTTAGATCAAAACTTCTGGAAGTTTAAACCATAGCCATTGGATCGAAAAACCGAAGATAAGATTAATCTGAAGCCGTTGGATCAACAACTGCGATGCAGTTTTCATCTGAGCCGTTAGATCACAGCGGTAACCATCAGATTTAAACTCTAGCTATAGATTAACAACTGCGATGCAGTTTTAATCTGAGTCGTTAGATCACAACGGCATAAATTCCAGCCGTAGGATTGACAAATTATTTTTTGAATAAATTTAAAGAAAATTTGTCCAAAAAGATAAGAAGCGGCCCACGAATCCACGAACCCACGAGCCTGATCCTGACCCCGAGCTGACTAGCGGCGCATGCGTGTGGCAACTTTTTACGTCTTCCCTCTGGTCAAAAAATTCTCTTGCCCTTAGGACACATCTAAGGTGCCTCTCCTAGCAATATATAAGATGGCAATTTCAAGTCAATTGGCAAATGTGGTATTCTTACAAAATGATGATGTGTTCACTTATCAAGAAGCCACATCACCATTTTTCTAATTTCCAACCAATTTTACTCATATTTTGAGCATTAATTTCTCATTCATCCGGAATCGTAATTGAGTGATTCAAAAGCCTAAAGCCATCTACTTATTAAAGATAATTTAAGACTCATTAGTTTCTATTTTTGACTAACAGACTAATTATAATTAAGTTCAAATTATGTTGCTAACCAACTTTGGACAAATACATTTTCAAATTTCCATTTTTCCTCCAACAATCCCCACATGAATGAAAATTAATGCAAATGCGGATGTAGACTCTAACGAGAAGTCAGATAACAAAATGTTGCATCAAAAGAGGTAGCTTCTGGCTCTGAATCTTTCATAGTGATGTACCATCGGATCCACTCGGCTAAGTGACTTGATGTCTTGAACTAGTCAGCCTTTGCTGTGTACCTAGACAACAATACTCACACAACATTTCCTTTAACACCCTTTTGGTTCTCGTGGTTGTGTTTGTTTTGACTATGAACAACCTTGTTCCATAAAATATTTTAGAGAATTCTTGTCTCACAGCATTCTCATATAAGCGGCCCAATTTGCACTTACATAGGTGATTCCTATCAAGAGCATTCTATCATACCCCATTTGATATATCAAGATATAGGACATCATTAAAAGCTTTAGCTTACCCTAACTATTCTCTGCAGACAGCACTTTCATTTAACGGAATGAGTAAGGCTATACCGAAACTTCATAACTTAGTTGTCCCATTGAACCAGGATTCTGAGATCTCCAATCAACAATGTTGGGTTACCACTACAAAGATTCTTGCATTATCGGCAAAAGTCCCATTTCGTTTGTCAATTTTGACATCTGCTCTCTAGGCAATCCTTTGGTAAGCAGATAAGCAAGATGCTCCTTTGATTTTATGTAATCAATGAAAATCACGCCATTAGAGATCAACTGTTTAATGATTTTGTATCTCCGATGTATGTGTCATGACTTACCATTGTAGATGCTGCTTTGAGCTCGTCCTATAGCTGACTGACTATCATAGTGTATGCTGATAGGAGCAATTGGCTTATATGCACGTTTCCTTTGTGGATTTCCATGACACAGCACCACCACCAATAGTGAATAACTATCCAGTGGTGGACTTAGAATCCTTACTATCTGATATCCAATTTGCATTGCAATATCCTTCTAATACTACGGGATATCTCATGTAATGTAATCCAAGGTTCATTGTGTATTTCAGGTACCTCATCACTCAATTTAGAGCTTTCCAATGATCATCACTTGGATTACCGGTAAACCTGCTCAATTTGTTTATTGAACAAGCTAAGTCTGGTCTTGTATAATTTGTTATTATCAGACTCCCAATTACCTGCGAGTACTTCAATTGAGCTATAAGTTTGCCTCGGTTTTTCCTTAAGTGTATACTTAAGCCATGGGTGTTCTGTATTGGTTTTGTATCAAACATATTGAATCGTTTGAGAACAGATTCAATATAATGAGTTTGCGACATAACAAAGCCTTCAGTTATCCGAGAATTTTAATTCCTAGAATAACATTGGCAACCCCCATATCAAAATTCCGTGTTAACATCTTCTTTGTACTCGAGATGATGTCACGAATACTGCCCATGATTAGCATGTTGTCTGTATAGATACATACTATCACATAGGCATTTGGTGTGTTTTTGATGTAAATACACTTGTCACATTCGCTGATCCAGTTGACAACATTGCCTCATCAAACTTCAAATGCCTCTGTTTGGGTCCGTACAAAGACTTAACAAGTTTACACACCTTTTTCTCTTGTCCTGGACAGTGAACGCTTTGGGTTGCTCCATATATATTGCTTCTTCCAACTCACCTTCAGGAAGGCAGACTTCACGTCAATCTGATGAATTTTTAAGTCATAGTGATAGCAACTATCATCCTTATTGAAGTGATCCTAGTTACTGGTAAGTATGTATCAAAAAAGTCAAAACCTTCCTTTTGTCGATAGCCCTTAGCTACCAACCGGGCCTTGTACTTTGTCAATAGACCTATCCTCTTTCAGTTTTCTCTTTAAGATCCACTTGCATCCGAGTGGTTTACTTCCTGATGGAAGATCACCATGTCCCAAGTGTGATTTTGAAGAATCAACTTTATCTCACTGTTTATTGCTTATTTCCAGAAAGGAGCTTCTGAAATTGACATTGCCTTAGAAAAGGTTCTTGGAGCATTTTCTACTAAGTATGTAAGAAAATCTGGTCTAAAGGATGTTGGTATCTGGCTCGTTTGCTTTGACGTGGTTCCTCAATTTCTTAAGTGGTCGTCTTATGCACTCACTTACTAGTGCTTGATTCTTCGTTGTTTTTATCTTTTTTTGGAAAGACATCTTCAAAGAACACTGAATTCCTTGACTCCATGACAACATTCTCATGTATGTCCAGAATGTCTGTCTTGTGCACTAAGAATCAATTGCACTACCATTAGTTGCATATCCTATGAATATGCGATCAATTGTTTTAGGCACAATTCTCACTTGCCTTGGTTTAGGTACATCAATCTTTTCCAGACACACCCACACTTTCAAGAATTTGTAGCTAGGCTTATAGCCTTTCCAGATTTCATATGGGGTCTTATCTATATTTTTAGATGGAATTCTATTTAAATTGACATTGGTTGAGAGAATTGCTTCCCCCCACAAGTTCTGAGGTAAATCCGAACTTATCAACACAGCATTCATCAACACTTTTAGAGTCCGGTTTTTGCGTTTAGCAACACATTGGATTGAAGTGAGTATGGTGCAGTTGTTTGATGAATAATGTCATGTTCTAAACAAAATTTATTAAACGGTGCATCATATTCTCCACCTCTATCACTGCAAATTTGTCTTAACTCGTTTGCTAAATTGATTCTCAACTTCATTTTTATAGTCTTTAAAAGCATCAACGGCCTCATCTTTGCTACTTAGCAAATAAACATAACAGTATCTGGTCCAATTGTCGATAAAAGTTACAAAGTACTTTTTACCACCTCTTGTTTGCACATGTTTTAAATCACACACATCTGTATGAATAAGGTCTGACACTTCAGTATTTCTTTCAATTGAAGAAAACGGCGCCTTTGTCATTTATGCTTTAACAAAGACTTGGCATTTTTCTTTATTAATATTTAGTTTGGGTGATAAGTCAAGATTAATCGTTCTTTGTACTGACTTGCAATTAACATGTCCCAAACGAAAATGACATAAACAAGAAGATCAAGCATGTAGAACCAGAAGCAGTCTTATTGGCCTTTTCGGGCAGAGTTTTCTTGGGTAGAATAGTCATTACATTTAACTTAAACATGTTATCAGTCAGTACGCCTCCCCCAAAAAAATCTCATTCTTACAAAGAATACATTTGTTACAATCAAAAACTAGTCTAAATCCATGACTAACTAGTAACGCCCCATAAACTAAATTCTTGCGGATATCGTAAACGTGCAGCAAACTCTCTATCTCTTGGGATAGAGGTATTGTTTGCCTGCCGCTTACCCTCCCCAGACCCTAGCGATAGCTTTTGTTGTCGTTGGGATATACTGGGTATGATTAATGATGATGATGGTGTGTTCATGTAAACAGAACAAATAACAAGCAAACCAAGAAGAGTCCAGGACTCTGTCCTTAAGACAAATTGCTTCGACATACTGTGCCAACCGGAGAAAGCAAATGCCTCCCAGGATACAACAAATAATAGTTCAGACGAGTGGCACTACAATGTATGAACTCCCCAACCTAACAGATGTTCTGACTTCTCGGACTTTAAAGATGTAGAAATCGTATGCAACAGAGGAGTGCAAAATTTGTATGCAGCAGAAGGGGAAATGTAGAATACAAGCAGATATTTAAGACAGAGATCCTTGTCTGTGTTTATATAGAGGAAAAAATTGGTTTTGGAGGTTAATTGGTAGATTGAATCAGAGCCGTCGAATAAGACAATTTAAATCTCCACTGTTACTTAAAACTTTTGGCAGTTTAAACTATAGCCATTGGATCAGAAAACCAAAGGTAAGATCAATCTGAAACCGTTGGATCAACAGCTGCGAGCAGTTTTAATCTGAGCCAGCGGATCATACAATTTAAATCTCCATCGTTAACTCAAAACTTCTGGCAGTTTAAACCATAGCCATTGGATCAAAAAACCAAAGATAAGATTAATCTAAAACCGTTGGATCAACAACTGCGATGCATTTTTGATCTGAGCCGTTAGATCACAGTAGTAACCATCAGATTTAAACACTAGCCGTAGGATTAAAAACTGCAATGTAGTTTTAATCTGAGCCGTTAGATCACAACGGTAACCATCAGATTTACATTCCAGTCGTAGGATTGACAATTTATTTTTTTTGGATTATGCTAAGTCTTTAGGTTTTAACATGCATAATAGTAAATATCTCCATGATAAGCTTGAATCTTGTAGTAATTCACATGTTGAAAATGATTTGCAAGTTGCTGTCCATGGCATACATGAAGTTTTTAGTGACTCATCTATTTCTAATCACGAATATGATGCCATCGAAAACGAAGTGCATGATCTTGAAGAATAATTGTAGGTTAAATTGAATAATTTGCATGAAGTCGGACATCATGTACCTGTTGTTATCTTTGAATTGCATAAACACATTGAAAGTGAGTTGCATGTCGATAAAATTGAATTGCCCATGAATGATTATGCCTTATGTGACAAAGTTGATATTGAAATGAATGCTGATGATCCGGTTGTGCATGAATATAATGTTACATATGAAGCTAAAATTGATACTAAGAATTTGCATGATAACCGAGAGTCATTTGAGTTACCTAACATTGAACAAAATTTGTATAATGCTGACACAAGTATTATGAAATCTGAACCTAATTCACAAGATAAAGAAGAAGATAAATCTGAAATTGATAAGATAGAAGAAAGGCAAGCGCATGAGACAAACAAGTTTGAACCCATGATTTGCTTAAAGTCGTGCTTTGTATTGCCATCTTTAGTGTATTTTCACAATTTGATAAATAGTTTTAATCAAAAGGTTCAACATAAAGGGAAGTTTTAATTTTAAGTTTCATTCATCTTCAATATACATATGTTTTATTATTCTAGTATTTGATCGGGTGGGGATTGAATAAACTATTCATGTTAGTCAAAATTATATACAAGCATGTAGTAGCTAAAGTCCCTTCTCCTAGTATAGATATCGATTCCACGACAAATCCTTTCGAGCAGGGAGGGAATGATGGGGTCAAAGGAACGTAATTGCATAAAAGAGGGCAGGAGGTTGGAGTGGGAAGAAGCACATCCCAAATGCTTCGCAAGACATTATTTTTGACTAAATTGGCTTGTAAACAGGTTCATCCTGTTTTAGAGTATTTTTGGATTGTTTAGATGATAAAATTGTTTTTTAGAAGATAGAAAAGTAGACTTTCCAAAATACAACACGCCTACTTTTTAGGGTTTTCACAGGATGACCCCATCTCGGTGTTTTGGCCATCCAACGTTGTTTTCGGTGATTCAATGTGCTATGTAAACTAGACATCTGGGGATACAACTTTATAGAAGACCTCGTCAACAAAATTTGGCTTCTATATGTTTGAGAATATGCATGGAAGATCAGATAGTTGCTGAAGAGTTTAATTAGTTTGATTTCAAGTTAAAGTCTTATCTTTTCCTATGTACATTAGGTTTAGTTTAATTTAACCCATAAATAGAGATATATTCCGTCATTGACAACCACAGTTGAATAAAATTATTTCATAATTTTGGCCGAGGCTAATTTGCATGGTGTTCATTGTGTTTCTTTTAATCTTTGATAAAAATTGGATTCTATACCAACGTCTTGAGCAAACATTGTGGGAGAATCGTATCCTTCCAACCTGAAGTGGGAGGAAGCACGTCTGTGATGTTTCGCAAGACCTTATTTTTGGCTAAATTGGCTGGAAAACATTTTAAATATTTGTAGATGTTTTTAGATGATAAAATTGTTGATTAGAAGATGAAAAAGTAGATTTTCCAAATATAGAACATGCGTACTTTTAGGATATGTTGACTCTATCTCGGTGTTTCGACCATAGCTCTCTTATCCAACGTCTTTTTGAGTTGATTCAAAATGATATGGAAACTAGATATCCGGGGCTACAACTCTGTAGAGGACTTGATTGAAAAGTTCAGTTTCTAGATGACCAAAAATGCACGTGGAAGATCAGATGGTTGCTGAAGAGTTTGATTTCAAGTGAAAGTCTTATCTTTTTCTATATACAATAGGTTTAGTTTAGTTTAGCCTACAAATAGAGATGTATTCTGCCATTGACAACCAGACTTGAATAGAAGCATTTCATAATTTCGGCCAAGGCTAATTTGCAAGGGGTTCCTTCTGTTTCTTTTGATCTTTGATCAAAATTAGATTCTATATCAACATCTTGAGCAAACATTGTGGAGAATCAAATCCTTCCAACTTGAAGACACGTACCAGGGGTGGTAAAAAGTTCTTGGAGCATGAACAAGATACAATTCGGAGGATATTGCTCGGTCTAAAACAAGAGACATACAACCAAGGGTGGATTGAATCTATTCTTGTCAACCGAGAAAGGCATCTACGGAGGATTTGGTTAGAACGAGGAAAGGTCAGAACTTCTGTGTCGTCTAACATGCATCAATTTGGTACAAGAACCTCAGGTTTTTCTTGTTCTAATTTGTTACAATTTTATCCGTTCATTATCTCAAGCATACACAAACACCATCACAAAAGAAATTCTGTCCACACCAAAAACATACATCCGTATAAAATCAGTGCGCATTCTTTTTGTTTTCATCTTCTTGATCGTCTTTAATTTGATTGCCACCTTAATTGGAACGTAATCAACATGATCTTATTGTGCATATTTTCTTTTCTTGAACCTAGGGCTTGCATCTAGTTATTTTCAATCAGCCTACACTAAAAAGCTAGCTACTTTTGCTAAAATTGCCATCGAGTCATCAATTCTTGTTATGTGAAGCTCTTAGTTGAATTGTTGTTGTGTTTGTCATTAAAACTTGTGATTCTTAGGGGATAATTTGCATGGATACGTTCATATAAAACCCCAGCCAAGAATCTCACAGCAAAAAGAACCAATCTTCCTCCACACAAGAAACCCTAACCCATTCGGCCTTGTATAAGTAAAACCCTAAACCTTGTTGTTTTCTTAAATAAAATAAACCATACCCACCCTTAACCAAACCGTATACATCTCGCACCCTTTCACCTCTTAAAACTTACAGCTTAAAACAGTATACAAAAGATCCCTAAACAGTTCCCTAAACCAGGGCAAAACATATAAATATTCGATTACACGAAAATGGCTATACTAAGCAAAATTTGAGCAACATTGTGCAACAGAAATTTTTGGAAATTTGTAAGTCATCTATCTTCAAAAAACTTCAAGAAATGTCATTAACATTCTGTTCTTGAAAAAGAAAGCAAGACAAAACAAAGTTTGAACATAGTTCTTGAAAAATCAAAAGAAAAAAGCAAGGAAAAAAATAAAAATTCAAGAACATTGCACAAACATATCAGAATTACGTCATTCAAAAGACATTTGATCCTTGACTTGTCTACTATTGAGTAGCATAGAGAAATCGAGAATAAGGCTCAGGAATACCCTATTCATACCTCAAAACTTGAAACTGTCCGGAAAACCTTAAACAGTCCAAAGTTTCAAAAATTGTCCTAACTGACCCCTGCCACCATATTTGGCTAAGGATTGCCCGAAACAACTCCTTAGTGATTCTTTGGTTTAGCCATGCTAAATCACTTTTGGTCTCTTGTATTCTTTGATTCTTAATTGTCCTAGTATTGTGTTGAGTCTTATACTGCCTTGTGATTGTCGTGTGTTTCATTAACATGTTGCGCTTACCTCCATTCAAAAAGAAGAAGATTGCACAAGCTGATTCTAAGGACCACAACGTGTTTGCTCGACTTGATATTATTTCTAGCTTAGTATCTTGAGAGAGAAACACAAAAAAGAGTGGTAAAAGGCTTGTGTGGTTCTGTGATCAAAAGAGGGAAGTTAAAAGCCTAAGTGAATGAATATGGACATAAGAGTGGAAAGGGACAAAAATCAATTTTTTTCGTATACTAACATAATCCAATCTCTTTCGTCTTTGTGCTAGTTTTCTTTTCTTTTTGTTTTAGGCCTTGTTTCAGGATGAGTACTTTAGATTTTATTGATGGAACACGTTGATTAGAACCATATGGGGTATGATTTGCCTCAAAAAGGACATTTATGAGCTTGAAAGGCGAATGCATAATTTTGGCCAATCTAATTAGATATGGGTAAGTCAATGGCTTAACAAGATTCCAAGGTATCAATTTTTCTCCCAAGCTAGTCTAACTGTACGTAAATATTATAATGAGATGTTAGATGACTTGTGGGGAGCTTATATTAAAGAGCACGAAGAATTGGTTATGCTTAGATTCGTTGCTGGCTTGAATAAAAAACATTGCTGTTAGCATGGTGCATGAGAAATTTGACACTATAGATGACATGTATTGTTTGGCAAAAGGCATAAAGAGTAAATTGAACATCAAGAATTCACGGATTATGCTAAGTCTTTAGGTTTTAACATGCATAACAGTAAATATCTCCATGATAAGCTTGAATCTCGTAGTAATTCACATGTTGAAAATGATTTGCGAGTTGCTGTCCATGGCATACATGAAGTTTTTAGTGACTCATCTATTTCTAATCACGAATATGATGCCATCGAAAACGAAGTGCATGATCTTGAAGAAGAATTGTAGGTTTTATTATTCTAGTATTTGATCGGGTGGGGATTGAATAAACTATTCATGTTAGTCAAAATTATATACAAGCATGTAGTAGCTAAAGTCCCTTCTCCTAGTATGGATATCGATTCCACGACAAATCCTTTCGAGCAGGGAGGGAATGATGGGGCCAAAGGAACGTAATTGCATAAAAGAGGGCAGGAGGTTGGAGTGGCAAGAAGCACATTCCTGATGCTTCGCAAGACCTTATTTTTGACTAAATTGGCTTGTAAACAGGTTCATCCCGTTTTAGAGTATTTTTGGATTGTTTAGATGATAAAATTGTTTTTTAGAAGATAGAAAAGCAGACTTTCCAAATATACAACACGCCTACTTTTTAGCGTTTTCACAGGATGACCCTATCTCGGTGTTTTGGCCATCCAACATTGTTTTCGGTGATTCAATGTGCTATGTAAACTAGACATCTGTGGATACAACTTTATAGAAGACCTCGTCAACAAAATTCGGCTTCTATATGATTGAGAATATGCATGGAAGATCAGATAGTTGCTGAATAGTTTAATTAGTTTGATTTCAAGTTAAAGTCTTATCTTTTCCTATGTACATTAGGTTTAGTTGAATTTAACCCATAAATAGAGATGTATTCCGCCATTGACAACCACAATTGAATAAAATTATTTCATAATTTTGGCCGAGGCTGATTTGCATGGTGTTCATTGTGTTTCTTTTGCTCTTTGATAAAAATTGGATTCTATACCAACGTCTTGAGCAAACATTGTGGGAGAATCGAATCCTTCCAACCTGAAGTGGGAGGGAGCACGTCTGTGATGTTTCGCAAGACCTTATTTTTGGCTAAATTGGCTGGAAAACATTTTAAATATTTGTAGATGTTTTTAGATGATAAAATTGTTGATTAGAAGATGAAAAAGTAGATTTTCCATATATAGAACATGCGTACTTTTAGGACATGTTGACTCTATCTCGGTGTTTCGACCATAGCTCTCTTATCCAACGACTTTCTGAGTTGATTTTAGATATCTGGGGCTACAACTCTGTAGAGGACTTGATTGAAAATTTCAGTTCCTAGATGACCAAAAATGCACGTGGAAGATCAGATGGTTGCTGAAGAGTTTGATTTCAAGTGAAAGTCTTATCTTTTTCTATATACATTAGGTTTAACTTAGTTTAGCCTACAAATAGAGATGTATTCCGCCATTGACAACCAGACTTGAATAGAAGTATTTCATAATTTCGGCCAAGGCTAATTTGCAAGGTGTTCCTTCTGTTTCTTTTGATCTTTGATCAAAATTAGATTCTATATCAACGTCTTGAGGAAACATTGTGGGGAATCAAATCCTTCCAACTTGAAGACACGTACAGGGGTGGTAAAAAGTTCTTGGAGCATGAACAAGATACAAGTCAGAGGATATTGCTTGGTCTAAAACAAGAGACATACAACCAAGGGTGGATTGAATCCATTCTTGTCAACCGAGAAAGGCATCTACGGAGGATTTGGTTAGAACAAGAGGTCGGAACTTCTGTGTCGTCTAACATGCATCAATTTGGTGTAAGAACCTCAGATTTTTCTTGTTCTAATTTGTTACATTTTTATCCATTCATTATCTCAAGCATACACAAACACCATCACAAAAGAAATTCTGTCCACACCAAAAACATACATGCGTATAAAATCAGTCCGCATTCTTTTTGTTTTCATCTTCTTGATCGTCTTTAATTTGATTGCCACCTTAATTGGAACGTAATCAACATGATCTTATTGTGCATATTTTCTTTTCTTGAACCTAGGGCTTGCATCTAGTTATTTTCAATCAGCCTACACTAAAAAGCTAGCTACTTTTGCTAAAATTGCCATCGAGTCATCAATTCTTGTTATGTGAAGCTCTTAGTTGAATTGTTGTTGTTTTGTCATTAAAACTTGTGATTCTTAGTGGGATAATTTGCGTGGATACGTTTATATAAAACCCCAGCCAAGAATCTCACAGCAAAAAGAACCAATCTTTCTCCACACAAGAAACCCTAACCCATTCGGCCTTGTACAAGTAAAACCCTAAACCTTGTTGTTTTCTTAAATAAAATAAACCATACCCACCCTTAACCAAACCGTATACATCTCGCACCCTTTCACTTCTTAAAACTTACCGCATAAACCACTATACAAAAGATCCCTAAACAGTTCCCTAAACCAGGGCAAAACATATATATATTCGATTACACGAAAATGGCTATACTAAGCAAAATTTGAGCAACATTGTGCAACAGAAATTTTTGGAAATTTGTAAGTCATCTATCTTCAAGAAACTTCAAGAAATGTCATTAACATTCTGTTCTTGAAAAAGAAAGCAAGATAAAACAAAGTTTGAACATAGTTCTTGAAAAATCAAAAGAAAAAAGCGAGAAAAAAAATAAAATTCAAGAACATTGCACAAACATATCAGAATTGTGCCATTAAAAAGACATTTGATCCTTGACTTGTCTACTATTGAGTAGCATAGAGAAATCAAGAATAAGGCTCAAGAATACCCTATTCATACCTCAAAACTTGAAATTGTCCAGAAAACCTTAAACAGTCCAAAGTTTCAAAAATTGTCCTAACTGACCCCAGCCACCATATTTGGCTAAGGATTGCCCGAAACAACTCCTTAGTGATTCTTTGGTTTAGCCATGCTAAATCACTTTTGGTCTCTTGTATTCTTTGATTCTTAATTGTCCTAGTATTGTGTTGAGTCTTATACTGCCTTGTGATTGTCGTGTGTTTCATTAACATGTTGCGCTTACCTCCATTCAAAAAGAAGAAGATTGCACAAGCTGATTCTAAGGACCACAACATGTTTGCTCGACTTGATATTGTTTCTAGCTTAGTATCTTGAGAGAGAAACACAAAAAAGAGTGGTAAAAGGCTTGTGTGGTTCTGAGATTAAAAGAGGGAAGGTAAAAGCCTAATTGAATGAATATGCACATAAGAGTGGAAAGGGACAAAAATCAATTTTTTTTCGTATACTAACATAATCCAATCTCTTTCATCTTTGTGCTAGTTTTCTTTTCTTTTTTTGTTTTAGGCCTTGTTTCAGGATGAGTACTTTAGATTTTATTGATGGAACACATTGATTAGAACCATATGGGGTATGATTTGCCTCAAAAAGAACATTTATGAGCTTGAAAGGCGTATGCATAATTTTGGCCAATCTAATTAGATATGGGTAAGTCAATGGCTTAACAAGATTCCAAGGTATCAATTTTTCTCCCAAGCTAGTCTAACTGTACGTAAATATTATAATGAGATGTTAGATGACTTGTGGGGAGCTTATATTAAAGAGCACAAAGAATTGGTTATGCTTAGATTCGTTGCTGGCTTGAATAAAAAACATTGCTGTTAGCATGGTGCATGAGAAATTTGACACTATAGATGGCATGTATTGTTTGGCAAAATGCATAAAGAGTAAATTGAACATCAAGAATTCACAGATTATGCTAAGTCTTTAGGTTTTAACATGCATAATAGTAAATATCTCCATGATAAGCTTGAATCTTGTAGTAATTCACATGTTGAAAATGATTTGCAAGTTGCTGTCCATGGCATACATGAAGTTTTTAGTGACTCATCTATTTCTAATCACGAATATGATGCCATCGAAAACGAAGTGCATGATCTTGAAGAAGAATTGTAGGTTAAATTGAATAATTTGCATGAAGTCGGACATCATGTACCTGTTGTTATCTTTAAATTGCATAAACACATTGCAAGTGAGTTGCATGTCGATAAAAATGAATTGCCATGAATGATTATGCCTTATGTGACAAAGTTGATATTGAAATACATGCTGATAATCCGGTTGTGCATGAATATAATGTTACATATGAAGCTAAAATTGAAACTAAGAATTTGCATGATAACCGAGAGTCATTTGAGTTAGCTAACATTGAACAAAATTTGTATAATGCTGACACAAGATTTATGAAATCGGAACCTAATTCACAAGATAAAGAAGAAGCTAAATCTGAAATTGAAAAGATAGAAGAAAGGCAAGCGCATGAGCCAAACAAGTTTGAACCCATGATTTGCTTAAAGTCGTGCTTTGTATTGCCATCTTTAGTGTATTGTCACAATTTGATAAATAGTTTTGATCAAAAGGTTCAAGATAAAGGGAAGTTTTAATTTTAAGTTTCATTCATCTTCAATATACATATGTTTTATTATTCTGGTATTTGATCGGGTGGGGATTGAATAAACTATTCACGTTAGTCAAAATTATATACAAGCATGTAGTAGCTAAAGTTCCTTCTCCTAGTATAGATATCGATTCCACGACAAATCCTTTCGAGCAGGGAGGGAATGATGGGGTCAAATGAACGTAATTGCATAAAAGAGGGCAGGAGGTTGGAGTGGGAAGAAGCACATCCCTGATGCTTCGCAAGACCTTATTTTTTACTAAATTGTCTTGTAAACTGGTTCATCCTCTTTTAGAGTATTTGTGGATTTTTTAGATAAAATTGTTTTTTAGAAGATAGAAAAGCAGACTTTCCAAATATACAACACGCCTACTTTTTAGGGTTTTCATAGGATGACCCCATCTCGGTGTTTTGGCCATCCAACGTTGTTTTCGATGATTCAATGTGCTATGTAAACTAGACATCTAGGGATACAACTTTATAGAAGACCTCGTCAACAAAATTCGGCTTCTATATGATTGAGAATATGCATGGAAGATCAGATAGTTGTTGAAGAGTTTAATTAGTTTGATTTCAAGTTAAAGTCTTATCTTTTCCTATGTACATTAGGTTTAGTTTAGTTTAACCCATAAATAGAGATGTATTCCGCCATTGACAACCACAGTTGGATAAAATTATTTCATAATTTTGGCCGAGGCTGATTTGCATGGTGTTCATTGTGTTTCTTTTGATCTTTGATAAAAATTAGATTCTATACCAATGTCTTGAGCAAACATTTGTGGGAGAATTGAATCCTTCAAACCTGAAGACACCTACCAAGGGTGGTAAAAAGTTCTTGGAGCACAAATAAGCTACAAGTCGAAGATATTGATTGGTCCAAAACAATAGGCACATAGGGTGGATTAGATCTGTTTTTGTCAACCGAACAAGGTATCTTGGGAGGATTTGGTTAGAACAAGGAAAGATCTTTACTTTTGCATCTAACACGCATTTTCTCTCATGTATCACTGAATTTCAAATACTCTAAATCACCAATATGATTTAGGATACCACGAAACCCTAATGGACTCATGGGCTTAAGTTCAAGTAAGTTACTGGGTCTCTCCAAATAGGAGGGATAATCCATCAAACTCATCTGACGGACTAGTTGAAGGGCAATACTAACCCGGTAGCCTTACGACAAAACTCAAACTTTCCTCTTGGCAAAACTTTTGCCAGCATGTTGAAACTATTTTCATCTATATGAAAATTCATAAGTTCCACCAATTTGGAATCCAAAGCATTATAAATCCAATAATAACGAACATTAATATGATTAGACCTTTAATGAAATGAGAAATTCTTTGATAAATGAATGACACTTTGATTATCACAAAACAAGACATACTTTTCTTGTTTCACTCTCTTTCCACGACAGCTATAGACTTGTATTCGGTAGTAGAAAGTGCAACACACTCTTGCAACTTTGATTGCCAAGCCACGGCCCCTCAGGCAAAATTCATCATATGCCCTAAATTAGGCTTGCAATTGTCCAAGCTTCTGGCTATTCCAAATCCGTAAATCCAATCAGCGTAGGCTTCTCACATCTCAAAGTTAGTCTCAAATTCAATGCCCCCTGGAGATGTCTCACAATCTACTTCAACAACAACAATAACAATCATACCCAGTATATCCTAACGACAGCAAATGCTATCGCTAGGGTCTGGAGAGGGTGAGAGGCAGGCAAATAATACCTCCATCCCAAGGGATAGAGAGTTTACTTCCAGTGAGACTCCCGGCTCTATATGCATATACATAGATAGCACAATAATAGGAATCTCACAATCCACTTCACGGTCACCTAATGATGTCTTTTTGGATTTGGAAGATAATGACTGTCAATTCCCACATCAGAAGCTAAACCAGGTTATGTGCAGGCCATGACATACTCAAATTACCAACTGGTGACAAGTATGGTACATTCTTCATACGCAATTTCACATCATCAGTAGATGGACACTGCTTGTGACAAAGATTGAAATGAGGAGCAGGTGAAATACTCACAGCTTTAGCTTCGTCCATACCGAAATGCCAAAGAACTTTTTCAATGTATTTTTCTTGCGACAAGAACAACTTATTCGAATTTCTATCACGTATGACTTCAATCCCAAGAATTTTCTACACCGGCGCCAAATTTTTTATAACAAAAGATTCACTCAAAGTCTTCTCTAACTCGTTGATTTTGGAAATTTCTTTTCCAAAAATCATCATATCATAGCATATAGCAAAACATTGATACAGTTACCATCAGGGAATCTCCGTACAAAAACACAACGATTAGCCTTTGTCTTCTTGTCTTAACCATGCTTAATTATCATCGAACTGAGCTTTTGGTATCATTATTGTGTGCTTGCTTCAAACCATATAGACACTTTTTCAATTTGCAAACATAGTTCTTTACTATTCTTATGAAAACCTTCTGGTTGCTCTATATAAATCTCTTCACGTAGATCACCATGAAGGAAAGCCGCCTTTATATCCATTTGCTCAACTTTTAAATTAAGCTAACAGCTAGCCTGTGCATAACTTGAATAGATTGCATCTTCACCACCAGAGTGAAAATCTCACTTAAATCTACACCTTTTCCTTGTGTAAAACCTTTACCAGCAAGCAAGCTTTGTATCGATTTTTTGAAGTGCTTACATCTTCCTTCACACAGTAAACCCATCGGTTTTCACACCTTGATTGCATTTCATCATCTATGGCATCCATCTATTCCTTTTCATTTTCATCTTCCAAAGCTTCTTGAAAGCATTCGGTTTCTCCACCATTGGTCAGAAATGCATACTCGTTTGAGGGGTATCGAACAAAAGTTCGTCTATCACGGGTAGACTGCCTAAACTCATTATGAACAATAAGTTGCTCAACGATCTCATATTCATGATGGATTTCATTTTCAGCACCTGCTTCACCAGATTCAACATCGACAAGATAATTGGTATTTAAAAGATAATCGACATGTAAATCCATACCTTGATTTTGCCCAAGCTCATCACCTACAATATTCGGTGTGCGAGCAATTGTAGTTGGCTAAGTATAAACCAATTCTTCATGTACAAGAGTAGGAACCTTGTTCTCATCTTTTCAATGTTATCAATCGTGTGGTCCACAATGAATAACAAATCACCGCATCGAACTTGCTTTCTTAGAACCAGATCGAAGAATCAATATCCGAATTCATTAATTTTATATCCCACAAATATATGTTTCTATGTTTTCTCATCTAGTTTTGATCTTTCATCTTTTGGAACGTGCACATAAGACAAGCATCCAAGTACTCGAAGATGGTCATAGGAAACATCTTTATCACTCAAAACACAGTACGAAACATCAAACTTCAAATGCATCAAGGTGTGAGATTTAGCACATATACCACCATACTCGATGTTATCCCAAAAAAAATTTGGCAACATTGATTGAGATCGCAAACATCTCACCTTTTGAATATTCATTCTTCCATCTAACGCATTTTTTTGTGGTTTCTTTGGAGGAGAATTATGGTGGCATATGCCATGTCCTCGGCAATAATCATCGAAAGACCAATATATTTTTGTCTGTTATCCTTTCGGATACACTTGAGCTCTTTTCCCATTTCTCTTCCAACAAATGCTTGAAAGGACTTGAAGATATCAAGCACTTGATTTTCATCTTCAAGGTATAAGACCAAATTTTTTGAGAATAATCATCAATAAAGGGCTTTTTTTCCCGTGCTTGCATAGAGTCTAGGGCAGAGCTGGATTTCTTTGTGATCCGATGTACACAGCCTTTCCCTACACTGCCAAATGACCGAGTGTCTATCACTCTTACTTCCTTTTTGGTTTGAAAGACTTAAAGGATACGCACTTTTGCTTTTCAGACAAACAATGCGAACATCTCAACTTTACTTGGAAACACCAGAAAAGACATTTTTCTTAGCCAAGATATTCAAGCCGTTTTCACTCATATGACCTAAATGTTGATGCAATAGTTTGGTGGAGATATCATTCTCACAAGTGTTGATGTAACTCTTGAAAATCCCAAATGTGACAACATACAAATTTAAACATCTCTTTCCAATCGCAACCGCCATTTTGCCCTTGTTTAGTTTCCATTCATCACCAAAAAAGGAATTACACAGTCTTCATTGCTTAATTTTCCAAGGGATAAAAGGTTGAACGGAAGATCAGGAATATGTTTCACATCCTTGACAGCTAGTGTAGTTCTATTACTAGTCTCAACACAAACATTTCCTATTCGATGACACTTGGCTGGCCACTATTTCCTATGTGTACAACACCGAAAATACCAACCTCGTAAGTTGAGAAAAGAGAACACCAAGGGTAGCATCAACCATCTAGTTGATCTGCATCTGCATCACATGATATATCAACCATCTAGTCCATCTGCATCACATGATATATCAATTTTTCTGTATAACCATCACAAAAAATAAAGAAATCATCAACAAAGGCAAAATCATCATTATTGGTACCTTCTTTCTTTATATCATTGTGGTTGATCCTCTCCCGATTTTGTCATTTCAACTTTCGATGATATGTTTGAATATGGTCTTTTAAGCAATAATGATGTCACTCAATATTAGACAATTTGTTGAAACCTCCAAGGGTTTTACCATGAGATGCACCACGATTATTCGAAGTTCAACTTTGGCTTCTTCCCCTTGATTTGGTAACCAATACCTCATAACATAAAAAGGAACCTAGAGATTTGTGTCTCATTGTTTCACTCACAACGGCACTCTTAAACAATTTCATTGTGGGAACACCATTTGAGAGGAGTTAGACAATGACATCCTAAAAGACTCCCACGAGTTTGGCAAAGTACCAAGAAGCCATAAAGCTTGTATCCATCATTAAAGCTAACGTCCATTATAACCAATTAGATGAAAATCCCTTGGAATGCATTCGAGTGATTGTCATTCATGAACCATCATGATGTTTAAAAGACATCATTTGCTTGATTAGGAACAATTTATTATTCTCCCTCTTCTTTGCATGTAACTCCTCAAGTGTGGTCCAAAGGGTTATAGTATGCACCACCGCGCTTACATGATTCAAAACATTATAATCCACTAATTGATGAATGTACCCGCAAAATTGTCTATACAACAAATTCCACTCTTCATCACTTTTACCATCATGCTTTTCAGTAATGAAAACCAAGGCATGAAAACCTTTGACATAAAGCAAGTCTTATATTTTTTCTTTGCATAACATTATAGTTTGAGCCATTCAAATTCATCATTGTTGATGTGTTCGCCTCAATATGCACATGAAACCAAAACCCAACACTATGATACCACTTTGTTGGAAGGAAGCTAATAACACACATTAAATTTAAAGAATATCTCCCAAAATTTAGCAACTTAGAGAGGAAATAAACGCAAAAACATCCACAACACAAAAAAAAATTTTAGCGTCAAAAAACCTCCTAAATTAGGAGTAAAAGACTAGGGATCCTTAAGACACTTAAATCTCAAATATAATTAACAATGGGTGCAACAAGTTTTCTTTAGATCAAACTAGAAACATACAATATCATCAAGATCAAATAATCAATATTGAAACATAAGAAGAACCAAGAGAGAAACAAAACATTAAGGTGAAGTTTCTATAGAAAAATGGGTCTCGAGAATGCACTGTTCATACTGACCTAGAGATCTCCAAAACAAATCTCTAGCATTCAAAACACACGTCTGTATTTGAGGATAATCTGCCAAAGTTTGGTGATGATCCAATGGTGGACGGCTGGCTAAACTCCGGTTTACCGGAGGTGAACATTGTTGTCTTGCTATAACGAATTTTCTTGTTTTTTCTCTCTTTCACACACTCTCTCTCTCTCTTGTCTCACTTAACCTCAAATGCTCTAAGTCACCAATATGACCTAGGATACCACCAATACCCTAATGGACTCGTAGGCTTAAGTTCTATTAAGTTATTGGGCCTCTTTAAATAAGAAGGTTAACCCAATATGCAGCATTACCAAATTCCACTGGCATTTGCTGACCATGATGACCGTACCACTTTTAAAGAACAAAGATGCAGAAGAAACATATCAGAAATTTGTACTGCTTAATCATGGAACGGGTCTTCTTTTCTGGTATATTTGATGATAAATGAACGCAATTGTGTGAAACGATATTTGCTTCATGCTTCATGCTAGGTTAATCATCAATCAACTTGAACATCGATCTTTAAACTGAGTACATTGATCTGTTGATGTCATACCGAATTTAGATTTTTAGAGCCATTACAAATGAATCTATGGCTTGTCTTTAATTAGTTGTATCTCATATATGTCCTAAATAAAGTGTGCATTTGTTACAAATGTGTCTAATGTTATTTGGAGTGTTCGGTACACCTAAATTTTGTTGGTGGCAATCATCCAACTAGTTGATACGTGATTTGTGTGAGACAACTTGGACCATTCGGAGTAATTAATAAAGTGAAAGACATTATAGGAGGTTGAAAAAGTAATTTTAACTTATCTATATGTAGGACCTGTAGTGCACCAGTAGAAAGGAGGACGGTTGAATAGTGAGTGCCAAAAAATTGGTTTGTAAAACTTTTTGTTACCAATTACTCACTTCTGAAAACAGATTCTGTTTTCAGACCCGGTTTATGATTAACTGAATGATCCGGTTATAGCCCTCCAAAAATAGTGAAATTTGGTGACAAAGTACTCTCAAATGTTATTTAAGTGTCATACAATGTTCAGATTAAAATTTAAAGTTTAACCCCTTGAAAAAACATTTTCACTCAGATTGTGTCAATCTGCCAGAAACTGTACCTTAAAATGAAAAATTTATTCCAATTTATTGACAACTCTAAATGATCTGAAAATTTTATAGAATGACCCTTAGGATGTATAATTTAATAGGTTGAAACAGTTTTTCAAAATTCCTTTAGTAAGTATATCAACCTTGTTGATGTTCTCAACCTTGTTGATGTTCTCAACCTTGGCAGATCTGAGAAACAGATTGCACTAGTCTCAGAATCATGAATGTTAGGATGACTTATACTTATCTGAATTCGATGAAACTTGTCTCAAATGAAAGCTAAGACCATTGCTATGGTTCTACAAATTTTTGTGATTTTTGAAAGGCGTTTGCTATTTTAATCACGGCTATGAAAACGATGCAGAAAACAGGAACTGAATCAACCTACTCCAGTCTTCGAGGACACCTTCCTTGGTATTCACTAAACACAAACAACACCTTGACACAATGGTCACTGGAGTTATACACCACCGCCACCCTTTTTACAACGAGCAAACAAAAACACCAAAACAAAGACCACCACCGCACAAATGAAGGTATGATCACACCTTGATAAACCTTGTACGAGAATGGGATGTATATGAGTGGTATAATCAAAACCTATATAGAATTTAGAATGTAAGAATGATAGGCTTGAGGGTAAGAGCAAGAGAAAATAATAGGAGAAGAAGAGAATAGTCTTGCTTGATCTTGCTTGAATATGAACTTTGGCTTGGCTTTGTCTTGAACAATTTTCCTCCTTTTATAGGTGTGTGGCATGCCCCTTGGGCCGAAATCTCCCTTGAAAAATTGTCTTGAATACCTTGGAAGATTGCCTTGTATAACATTGTGACACACCCTTGCTTACTTGGCAAAATATGATTGGACGAATGATATGCCATTGCCTACTTGTCACTCCATAATAGACCGTCATTTTCCACCTTGTCAATTAATAAAATGACCTGGATATTTACCAAAAAAATCTGAAACACATGCTAGTATCAAACAAATTAATTATCAATCAATCAAGATGTGATTGTCCCTCAATTTTTTAAGAAATTTGGAACAAATTAGCATGCAAAATTTGGCCATAACAAACATAAGGTGAAAACTTCAGCACTTGGTTTGATTTTGAAATCTTTCCTTGTGTGTCTTGCCTTCTTCAATGTCACCAATCATATTTGGCTTATTGTCCATTAATTAAAATGCCAAACAAGCTCCACCTAGGCTTCAAGAAGGCTGAAATGGCGTTTAAACACTCAGCTGCCATGTGCTGAAATTATCTTTTGAAATTTGTCATATAATGATGCATAATCTTCACACATATGGTAAATTTCAATCAACCCTTAATTTATTTTTCTAGAATACTCAAATTTTTCTTAGATGTATAAAAAATATCTAGATACATGTTACATACACATAAAAACGTCCCACGTATATAAAAGTGTAGAAAATCGAATTTTCGACTTTTGTCGATTACACAATTTTTCTCTGATTAATCTCAAACATCTTAGACATGTAATATATGTTATGTCACACATAATATACATAAAATAAAGTGTATTTTCAGCTGCAATAGCTGAGACTAAAAACACCACATCTGATGGAAATATTTGAGTTTGAATTCCAAAACAAATCAAGGCAAATTGTAGGTGATTCATGTGTATAAACATGGTATAACTTAGGAGTTGATTTTGAAATTTGTTGAATGAAATTTCTGAGTATTTGAAGTGTATATAGGTTGGCCATCTTTATATGGTAAGTATGTGACATGTCAGTGATGGTTCGGTAGTCACTCGATGCGACAATTTTTGGTTTATGGACTCGTGACATGTCGACATAATTTTGCTAACTTTATTACATGTGATGTATGATATGAAACTTGTATATACTCACAAATATGATGTGTATGTGGTGGTGTGATGTCGACGTATGTTTATGATGTGTATGACGTATTGGTGAAACATCGGGATAGAAAAATATAGTTCGTCGTTAAAAAAAATGAATATATATATATATATATATATATATATATATATATATATATATATATATTGTCAGGTTCTCCTTAATCACATAACACGGCCTCATGAGTTCACTGGGGCTTATGCTGCAGAGTTGAGACGGGTAATTCAATTCTTACAACTCAATAATTCCACATTACTACATTGTCCACGTGAGGCAAATATGGCAGCCCATAATTTATCCACATATGGACTCGCGGCGCAAGGGTGCCTTCAGTTTCTGAGGTGGTCAGAACTGCCATGTGAAGTCTGTGGTGCATTAGCTCTGGATACGACAGTCTCCAGTTTGCGCTTCTGATGTCTCCTATGGGTAGGCGTTATCCTGCGGACGTTGCCTATGCCATAAATTGGCATAGGCAACATTGGTATGCTTTGCTATCGATTCTTTCATTTACTTTTTTCCACTCTATTTCTTATATTGTGGGTAATCTTTTTTGTTCCTGTCATGTGACTGAGTCTTGGATTCCCGGACAAATCAAGCGTGTCAGCATCATTCATTGTATCATTGCAAGTGTTTCTCTTTCGTTGCCTGTGTTCCTTTGGAATACAAGCAACTTTGGTATGTGTCATTCTGGTTTTGTTCGTACACAAATGTGGTTAACAAATGTTTTACTGATCATCTGTCTTTTGTTTTTAATGCGGTATACGGCGGGACTGGCCAACACTGAACATTCATCAAACTGGTGTGTGCGAGATGATCTACATCTTTACAACGGTCTTCACTCCAACAACAATACAGGGCAGTCGCGACACCACAGACACTTCTATTGGCTGCGTTTACAGGCTTATCATTTCATAAAATGTCATAGTTTTTATCTCTTAGCGAAACTTGTTGCCTCTTTTACTGTTTATTTGCATAAACTGTACATTTTCTTAATGTTATTCGGCTTGATTTGGGAGAGTCTCCCTCCATAGGCAAACAATCATGTAACCACGGTATTCCTCCGCCACAAGTGAGGGTGCTATTATTAATAAAACATCAGGACGGTACCGCCCGTCTTTCATAATATATATATATATATATATATATATATATATATATCATGTATGTGGCGTGTTTGGGTAATGTGTGTAGAGAAGACTTTCCATTCCAAATTTGTTACCAAGTAGTTGTCTCCAAATATGTCTCCTTAAGCTCTCCATTTATTGAACTAGTAAGTTCATCTCCTTAAGCACTTCATAAAATAAACTACTTTAGATCATTTAACATGGCACATGAAAATAGTATAAAGACCAACAAATGTTTTCCATATGATGTAGGCCATAACGCTTGATGGCATGTTAGTGGGACAATATTATATACAAACACGTAATGCATATTTATCACATACGCATGTCAAGTATCACTTAATTTATGCATTTCGTAAACACGTAACATTTAAAACATGCATTTTCAAATCATTCAAACTCCGATTGCTCAACAATCTCCCCCCTTTGATGATTTGCAGAATAACCTCTATTCATGATTTAAATGTGTCATGATCGCT
Organism: Eustoma russellianum; assembly: GCA_036186865.1. NCBI lineage: Eukaryota > Viridiplantae > Streptophyta > Magnoliopsida > Gentianales > Gentianaceae > Eustoma > Eustoma russellianum. The sequence continues at coordinate 8,842,117 of AP025061.1, read as the reverse complement.
CACCTACAATCATGCATAAATGTTTAAATTCAAAATTTGAATTTCATATCGTACTCCCCCTTAAATTAATCTCTCTCTCCCCCTTAAATCATGCTTTTCTCTCCCCCTTTATTTTGTAAATCACATTAAAGGAGTTAGTAGCAATGGAAAGAAAGAGCAATTTATGACATATCAATAGAAATCATGCATTTCTAGTGCGTTCTTAAGAGTTATTGATTCAACCCTTTCAAGCGTACCTTCTGGTATCCAAACTTGGACGACCTTTCTTGGTCTTACAAAAGGTGAGAAAAAGGATGAAAAAGCAATATAATATGTGTTATGATCATTCCTATGTTGCCCATGGCCGAATCCACCATAATATGGTCTTTGATAAGCATTTTTGCTAGTATACATGGTGCATGATCTAGATGCATTGGTATGGTATGAATGTTGCATAATCATCGAAGGTTTTCTTTCATATATATATATGGTACATGATTATACTTTGTATGTGATGAAAAAGAAGGAGTGCGATGAGATAGTTTAGGTGGCATGCTAGTCGTTTTCTTGGACTGTACAAGCGTCTTAAATGCATGCGGTTTCTTAGATAGAATAAAATTTGTAGACTTATTTTGTACTTTATTATCTTCAACATATACCAATTCGGTTTTATCATTTTCATGCTTCTGAGAAAAAATAAGACGATCTAGCATGCATATACCCGTATCAAATTGTTTTACCGCCTTTTCTAAATCTATGTTTCTTGATTTCAAATTTGAAATCTCAGCTTTCATCTCATTATTCTCGGATGTCAGTGATAAAATCTCAGATTTTAATGCATTAATCATGAAAGATGACTCTTCTTTTGAATCCTTTAATGAATGTACAAGATTCGTGTTAGAAGATTCTAACAATTTCTTGTCTTTAGTTAACCATTTCTTTTCTTTTGCAAGAGTCTTCGTGAATTTATGCAACTCAAGATATTGACTAAATAAATCATCATAAGAGGGTTTGGAATCATAATCGGAGTCAGAACATACCCGATTTGATGCCTTGGATGCAAAGCATACTTGTGCCGTTTCTTCTTTGGCTTCTTCAGTCACAGAATTGGATGAGTCACTCCATGTGGAGGCTTTGAGAGCTCTTCTTGTATTCCTTTGCTTAGGTTCTGAGACGGGTCTAGGTTTGCTCCAATCCTTGTAACAATTTTTGTTTATTTGTTTGTCCTTGTTCGGGCAATCATATGATAGGTGTCCAAGTCTTCCACATTCATAGCATTTTCTATCTTTACCATTATTTTTATTTTTATTTCTCTTAGTCTAAACAGCCTTAGGTTTATTCTTTAATGACTTTCTCATAATCTTTCTTAATCCTTTAGCCAGCGTGATTAGATCTTCATTATCGGAATCCGTGTCGTTAGCATCTACGCGATTAGAAGAGGTAGAGACGTATTCATTTGATTTAAAAACTATGGTCTTACCATGTTCAGAAGTTGATTCAAATTTCCTTAAAGTGAGTTTGTTTTTGTATACCTTTAGTGATCTGATCAATTCCTCCATTTTTATCGACTTGGTTTCCTTACTTTCTTCAATTGCGGTGACTTTAGGATCCCATTCGGATGGTGGCTTCTCAATACCTTTTGCACCTTTTCTTGTGAAGAAAATACCTTACCAAGATACTCAAGAGAATTGTAGATGTTAGTTAGTCTTAAATCCATATCGACAATAGATTCATTTGATAATAATTTGGAGGATTCAAGAGTAGACATAAGCATGTTTATCTTGGACTCTTTCACTTGACTAGTACCTTCATGATTCATTTCAAGACATCTCCACATTTCTTGGGCACTAGAACAATTTATTTCTTGGGCACTAGAACAATTTATTACATAACTTGATTCACTTTTACTTAAACCATTTAGGAGAAGTTGCATTGCCTTAGCATTCATACTTAATCTCTTTTTATCTTCTATAGTATATTCTTGCTTAGGTTTTATAACTTCTAAGGTAACACCATCAATCGTAGTTATCTTAGACGAAACAAATGAACCATCTTCTATTATGGACCATAAGTCTATATCTATAACCATAAGAAAAAGTTTCATACGAAGTTTCCATAGAATAAAAAACTCACCGCCGAAAAGGGGAGGCCTTACGCTTGACATTCTTTCTTGCTCAATTTTATGACTAGTGGATGCCATCTCATAAAGATTGTTGTATCTTCTTGTAGTGAGTGAACTTGTCTCTGATACCACTTGCAGGACCTATATAGCTCCACTAGAAAGGGAGGAGGGGGATTGAATAGTGAGTGCAGTAAAATTGGGTTTTAAATCTTTTTGTTACCAATTACTCACTTCTGAAAACAAATTATATCTTCAAGCTAAGTATTTGATTAACTGAATGATCAGGCTATAGGCCTCTAAAAATAGTGAAATTCGACGACGGAGTACTCTCCAATGTCATGTATATGTCATAAAAATTTCAGATTAAAATTAAAAGGGTAACCCTTTGAAAATACGTTTTCACTCAGACTGTGTAATCTGCCAAAAACTGTACCTCAAAACGAAAAACTAATTCCTATTTATTGACAAATCTAAATGATTTGAAAATTTTTATGTAATGAACCTTAGAATGTATACTTTAATGGGTTGAAACAGTTTTTCAAAATTCCTTTGGTAAGTATATCAACCATGTTGATGTTCTCAACCTTTGCAGATCTGAGAATCAGATCGCACTAGTCTCAGAACTATGAACGCTTAGATGACTTATAGTTATCCAAATTCGATGAAAGTTATCCTAAATGAACTCTAAGACCTTTGGTTATGTTTCTGCATGTAGAAATATGAGGGTTTGAGTGATTTTAAAATAAGAAATTTGAATATGTATATATATATATATAACGTTAAGTATATATATATATACACAAGTGTACATGTATGCATGATAACTTGCCTTATTTACCTCATATATTATGTTGCCGTACTAACGAGCCATGAAGCTTTAAAGCTTACATCATATGGCGAACATTTGTTGAGTTTATACTATTTTCAGGTGCCACAATTAATGAACTAAAGTAGTTCATTAAGTGAAGTACTTAGTTTAATAAACTAAGTAGTTCATTAAAGGAAGATGCATTTGGAAAAGGCTTAAAGGCAACATGGCTATGGAAGGAAAGTCTTCTCCTCCTCCACACATCAATGTCACACGTTTTTAATACATATATATATACTATATTTTCAGATTTTTATAAAAGGCACATACACATTTATTCCAACGTACTATTGACACGTTATATATCTTACGAACGTACGTTTACGTCACACCACTATACTTAACTCATATTTATGAGTATATTCAGATCTTATATCATATGATATAAGATATGGTGATGACAAATTAAATACGAAACGATAAAAGGTTCTAAACCGAAATTTGTCGTATCGGGCGATATCGAAACTTCGCCAACGTGTCACGTACTTGCCATAAATAAATGGCCAGCCCATATACATCAAAATTCATTAAAAATTTCGTGCCATACACTGTTTATTGAGACAAAAATACTTTCCATGTTGGCACACACAAATCATCCCACATTTAGGCCAAAATGTGAAGATTCCAATTTTATTTTTGTCACATGTTTATGGTACCACTTTAAATCAGCCAAGTGCTGAAAATTAAAGTATATATTATATATATTATGTATAACATAGTATATATAGCATGTGCAAAAGTTGGAATTTAAATTAGAGAAAAATCGGGTAATCGATAAATATCGAAAATTCGGTTTTCTACGCACTTGACATGGAACGTTTTTCTTGAACATGATGTGGCACGTATCTAGACACTTTTCACATATAATATACATCTTAAAGTGTTCTAGAAAATTAAATTAAGGGCTGATTGGAATATTACATGTGTATAATATTAAATGTGCACTATTTTACAAAGTTAGCAAAAATAAATTTCAGCACATGCATATACACATCAAAACGTCACCCTAGCTGAGATGGAGCACATGTGGAGCCTTGTTGGCATGTTGATTGGTCAAGGATCAATCATACAATGTTGATGAATCAAAGAGAGAAGCTACAAAAGGTAAGTTTTCAACATATACCTCTCTTATGTCACATGCTGAAAATTTCAGCATGTCACACTAGTGTTGGACGATTTCTTCATCATTAAGGAGTATATTTTGTTAATTTTGCATTAAGGAATAAATCAAATGAGTTATGGAAATGATTTGAAATGTATTTAGTGTGATATTCTTTATATCACACATGCTGAAATTTTTCAGCATGTGTGAAGATGGTGTGGGCGAATCTTGCCCTATATTGGTGTCCAAATTCATTCTTAGTCTTGTAGCAAGACTTGCCTTAAATGATGGATGAATTTTTATGGAAGAAATTCAAAGAAAAATGGAAGAAATTCAGTTTTAATTGCATGTGGTAAATGCTGAAAATTTCAGCATTAACACTATGATATGGCCGATTTTTTCAAGGGTGGAAGGGAGGATTTTTGTGTCTCAAACTTTATGACATATTGTGACTATTTTGGCATGATTTAATAATTGATTATTTGGCACATGTTTAAAGTGTTTTTTTCAGAATATCCATGTCATCAAATGATGATAACAATAAGCCAATCAAGAGGTGCCAAGTAAGCAATGACTAATTGATGGTCCAATGGAGTGATGCCAAGTAAGCAAAATGTTGTCACTATGATGTCTCACACCCTCTCAAGCAATTAAAAGGAAATTTTCAAGAGGGGGACAAGCATAGGGGTGGACGGCTGCAAGTCATAAAAAGGGAAGAGAAGAACAAACAAAAACAAGAAGAAGATTTGCATTCAAAAGTGATCAAAGAGCCAAAGCCTTCTTCTCCTACACTTTCTTTCTTTCTTCTCTTGTACAAAGCCTATTGTATTTCATTTCTTTCATTCTTGAATAGGCTTCATAGAAACCACCATTCATTCATCTTTGTACAAGATTGATCAAGGTGTGATCAATCTTCATTCTTACGAGGTGGTGGTGTTCGTGTGAATTGTACTCACAATACAAGGTTTGTAAAGGGTTGGAGTTAAGGTGTAACTCTATCAACCCTGCGGTAAGGTGTGTGGTGTGTGTGAATAGTGTGAACCAAGGAAGGTGTTCCTTGAAGACTGGAGTAGGTTGTTTATAACCGAACCAGTATAAAAATCTCGGTGCAATTTACTTTCAGCATTTACGTTTCAGTTTCTGCGCTGTTTACTTATATTGTTGACGTTCGTAAAAATAGTAAACGTTTTCTAAAAATTATAAAATTTTCCAGAAACATACATAAACGTTCTAGGGTTAATTTGGCACAAGTTTCAACCCTTTTGGACAAGTATAAGTCATTCAAATATCAAAAGTTCTGAGACTAGTGCAGTCTGATTTTAGGACTTGCAAAGGTTGAGACTTTGGGTGTATTTGACCTACTTCCCAAAAGAATTTTCAAAAACTGTTTCAACCCATTTCAATATAGTGTGTGAAGAGTTATTGGTCAAATTTTCAGATCATTTGGACATTCACACAAATAGGAACTAATTTTTCAAAACCATCTACCGTTTCTGGCAGAATTGCACAATCTGAGTGCCAACGGTTTTTGAAGGGGTTAAAGGTTGAATTGTGATTTGAAATTTTTAGGGGACCCTCACAACATCTGAGGCTAAGTTCTCTCAAAATTTCATAATTTTTGGAGACCTCTAACCTAGTTTTTAAATCGTTTTAAAACTGGTACTGAAAACAGAATCTGTTTTCAGAACTTGAATTGGTTAGGGTTAAAGAAATTTTAAAAACCATATTTTCCGCACCACCTATTCAACCCCCCCCCCCTTCTAGTGGTGCCTTGCAGATCCTACAATTGGTATCAGAGCGCAGGAACACTCACTTCAAAGAATCCAACGATTCAGTGAGATGGCAACCACAACCGTGCAAGAAGGAATGTCAACCGTAAGGCCTCCTCTTTTTGACGGTGAGTCTTTCATTCAATGGAAGGTAAGAATGAAACTTTTCTTTATGGCAATAGACATTGATCTCTGGTCCATTATAGAAGATGGTCCTTTTGTTCCATCTAAGTTGTCCACTGTAGACGGAGTCACATTAGAAGTCATTAAAACTAGACAAGAATACACAAGTGATGATAAAAAGAGACTTAGCATGAATGCTAAAGCCATGCAATTATTATTAAATGGCCTAAGTAAAAGTGAGGCTAGTTACGTGTCAAATTGTTCTAGTGCTCAAGAGATGTGGCATATTCTTGAAATGAAACATGAAGGGACTAGCCAAGTAAAGGAGTCCAAAATTAATATGCTTATGTCCACACTTGAGTCCTTTAAATTGTTGCCTAATGAGTCAATTGTTGATATGGATCTTCGTTTGACTAACATCTATAACTCTCTTGAGTCTCTTGGTAAGGCCTTTACAACGCAGGAAAAAGTACAGAAAGTCCTACGGAGCCTCCCTTCAGAATGGGATCCTAAAGTGACTGCCATAGAAGAAAGCAAGGAGACTAAGTCAATAAAAATGGAAGAACTCATTGGTTCACTAAAAGTGTATGAAAACAAACTCATTATTCGGAATCGGAATCAACCAAACAAGGTAAGACAATTGCTTTTAAGTCAAATGAATACGTCTCCCCTCCCTCCGATCACATAGATGATAGTGATTCCGAATCGGATAATGATGACTTAATTCTATTGGCAAAAGGACTAAGAAGATTCATGAGAAAATCATTTAGAAATAAAAACAAGGGCACTACATCTAAGAGAAATAAAAACAAGTCAAATGATAAGGACATTAAATGTTATGAATGCGGCAAACTCGGACACTTATCATATGACTGCCCAAACAAAGAAAAGCAAACTAATAAGTACCCTGACAAGGAGCGGAACAAAAATAGACCCGTCTCAGATCCTAAACAAAGGAAACGTGCACTAAAGGCCTCCACATGGAGTGACTCATCAGACTCTGAAACTGAGACCGAAGAGGAGACCGCTCAAGTTTGCTTCGCTTCAAAGGCGTCTAATGAGGTATCATCTGACTCTGACTCTGACTCTGAACCCTCTTACGATGATCTATTTAGTCAATATCTTGAGTTACATAAATTTACTAAGACTCTCGCAAAAGAAAAGAAACGTTTAATTGAAGACAAGAAACTGTTAGAATCTTCTAACGAGAATCTTGTCGCTCAATTAAGCGATTCAAAGAAAGAGTCTTCATGTGTCATCACTGCATTAAAAACCGAGATCTCATCATTAACTTCTCAAAATAGTGAAATGAAATCCGAGATTTCAAATTTGAAATCAAGGAATACAGATTTAGAGAAAATGATGAAACAATTCGATACAGGGTCAAACATGCTGCATCGCATCATATTATCACAAAAGCATGACAGTGACAAAACTGGATTGGGGTACGTTGATACTAACGAAGTATCAACCAAACCAACCAAGTTTGTTGTGTCTAAAAAGGTAGACACCCCTAAGCATCAAGTGGCGTCTAAGATGACGCAAAAAGCGCCCCCTTCCACACGCCCCACTCCCTCATATCATGTGAAATATAATGTTGTACCATATAGATATGAGAAGAAGAGATCAATGCATACACGGAATACATATCATCCACGCACTACGCACACGCACACAAGGACATATCACAAACGTCCTTCATATAATGAGTATAGAGGAGTCCTTGGGCAAAGACCCAAAGTACATGCACCACATGTATACTATATTGCACCTTCATCTACATTCTTGCCATTTGATAGACCGAGAAGGATCACCCAAGTATGGGTACCGAAAGGTACCTTTACCAAAAGGTGATTAACTAACTCGAAAGGACCCAAAATTAAAAGGGTACCTAAATCACCTTTTTACATTGCAGGGAGACCACTCATCAAAAGACACATCAATAAAGTGGTTCCTTGACAGTGGTTGCTCGAGGCACATGACAGGTGACCCGAGCCTATTCTCCAAATTGAAGAAGGTCACAAAAGGCGGATCCGTGACCTTTGGAGACAACAATGAAGGCAAGATCATTGGTAAAGGTACGATTGGAAATCCGGATACACTTCAAATCTCCAACGTGTTTTTGGTAAGCAACTTATCTTACAATCTTCTTAGTATTTCGCAATTTGTTGACAATGGTTTCAATGTGTGTTTTACTCACCCTTACTGTAATATAATAAATAAAAATGGAGAAACTGTTTTAAAAGGAAAACGTGAAGGAAATATATTCACACTATCTATGGATGATGTAGTAGATGCCAAAGTTAAATGTTTTATGTCAAATGAACCCAATGTGAATTTGTGGCATAGACGTTTAGGACACATAGGTATTTCTACACTAGAAAAATTGCAACAAAAGAACCTAGTACGGGGATTGCCTAAGCTTGATTTAGACAACTTTCAGTTGTGTGAATCTTGCATAAAAGGCAAACAAACACGTGAGTCACTTAAGCCTAAAAATGAGATAAGCACGACTAGAATACTAGAACTATTGCATATCGATTTGTTTGGTCCTAGTCGTACTACAAGCCTTGGTGGGCGTCACTATGCATGTGTACTTGTTGATGACTTTTCTCGTTATACTTGGACTTTGTTTCTTGCACATAAGGATGATAGCGCCGTAGAAATCGCTAAATTAATTAAACAACTTGAAAATCAATACGGCGTAAATGTGAAAAGAATAAGAAGCGATAGAGGCGGTGAGTTTAAAAATAAAGAGATGATTTCATTCTGTGAAGAAAAAGGAATTAAACATGAGTTTTCGCCACCTAGAACTCCACAATTAAATGGAAGTAGTAGAAAGAAAGAATCGCACACTACAAGAAATTGCTAGAACTATGCTTTGCGAAAATAAATTACCTAGATTTCTGTGGGCGGAAGCCGTAAATTGTGCATGCTATATTATAAATCGCCTATCTATAAGAAAGAAAATAAACAAGACGCCTTACGAAATTTTGAATGATCGCATGCCTAAGATAGATTATTTTCGTGTGTTTGGATGCAAATGTTTTGTCTTGAATACAAAAGATAACTTAGATAAATTTGAATCCAAATCGATTGAGTGCATTTTATTGGGTATTCCATAAATTCAAAAGCATATAGGTGTTATGATCCTCTCACTAGACAAATCATAGAATCTATTCATGTTAAATTCAATGAATTTGGAGAGGTTGATAAAGAAAAGGAATATGATGATGACTTTGATTTGAAACCCGTTTTGGATGAAGAAAATGTCTTTTGATATGCATGAGATGAATGAAACACTAGAAATGCATGATCATATAGAAATGCATGATAACTTAGAAAATAATCAACCAAGATGGCATAGAGATCACCCACATGATCTCATCATAGGCGACATCACTCACGGTGTGCGACCACGTAGAAGAATCACTTCGGATGAAATAAATGAATTTCATGCTATGATTTCTGAAATTGAGCCTAAGAATGTGCATGATGCTTTGAGTGATTCATCTTGGATTGATGCTATGCATGACGAACTTAATCAATTCGTTAGAAATGATGTATGGGATTTAGTGCCACGACCACAAGATAAGACGATAATAGGCACAAAGTGGGTGTTTAGGAACAAAATGAATGAAGAAGGAAAAGTCGTTAGAAATAAAGCAAGACTCGTAGCTCAAGGATATAATCAAGAAGAAGGAATAGACTACGATGAAACATTTGCACCCGTAGCACGTTTAGAAGCTATACGACTTTTACTTGCTATTGCTTGCATGAAAGATTTTAAATTGTATCAAATGGACGTCAAAAGTGCTTTTCTAAACGGATTTATACAAGAAGAAGTATACGTGAAGCAACCACCCGGTTTTGAAGATTTGAAACATCCTGATCACGTGTACAAATTAAAGAAGGCACTATATGGACTAAAGCAAGCGCCTAGAGCATGGTATGATCGTTTTGCTACTTTTCTTTTAGAAAATAATTTTAAACGTGGTACTATAGATAGTACACTATTTTTGAAACAAGAAAAATCAGATTTACTTATTATTCAAATTTACGTAGATGACATTATTTTTGGTTCTACCTCACATAGACTCGTTAAGGATTTTGAAAATTGTATGAAAGGCTGAATTTGAAATGTCTATGGTTGGTGAACTTAATTATTTTCTTGGCTTGCAGATTAAGCAAACGAGTAAAGGAATTCATATAAGCCAAGCTAAGTACGTAAACGACATGATCAAGAAATTCAATTTTGAAAATTTGAAACCATCCCCCACGCCTATGAGTGTCACTACTAAATTAGACAAAGATGAACATGGTAAAGATGTTGATAATGGATTATATAGATCTATGATAGGTTCTTTACTATATTTAACTGCTAGTAGGCCTGACATCATGTTTAGCGTATGCATGTGTGCTCGTTTTCAAAGTCAACCTAAGGTGTCACACTTAAACGCGGTAAAAAAGAATATTCCGCTATATTAAGCACACGCCCACCTTAGGTATTTGGTACGATAAGGATTCTACATTCGACTTACATGCTTATACTGATGCAGATTATGGTGGCCTGCAAAATAGATAGAAAAAGCACGAGCGGAACTTGCCAATTTATAGGAAATTCCCTTATTTCATGGTTTTCCAAAAAGCAAGCAAGTGTTGCTCTGTCCACTACTGAGGCTGAGTATATGGCTCTTAGCCTTTGTTGCACACAGTTGTTGTGGATAAAACAACAACTTTCGGACTTTGGAATTACCGTAGATAAAATTCCTATATATTGTGATAGTATGAGTGCAATTAATTTGTCTAAGAACCCCGTATTACACTCTAAGGCTAAGCATATAGAAGTTCGCTATCATTTTCTTCGTGATCACGTTAACAATGGTAATATTGTCATAGATCACGTACGCACCGAATCACAAGTAGCGGATATATTTACTAAGGCCTTAAATCAAGCCACATTTGAATCTCTTCGCTCTAAATTAGGCATGATTCCTGTTGATATGATTTAATGCGATATTATTTGATTTACTTTCCTTTTTTTGACAGGAATCTTTTGATTAACTTTCCAAAATAAAGGGGGAGAGAAAAGCATGATTTAAGGGGGAGATAGAAATTTAAGGGGGAGAGATCACTGATTGATCCTAATTGCAAAAATCAAGGGGGAGCCGGATTTGAAATTCGAAATTCAAATTTCAAATCTGTGCACAATTCGAGGGGGAGAGACAACACTTAAATCATGTACACTTGTTATTTTGAAAATCATCAAAAGGGGGAGATTGTAGAAATATGAGGGTTTGAGTGATTTTAAAATAAGAAATTTGAATATGTATATATATATATATAACGTTAAGTATATATATATATATACACAAGTGTACATGTATGCATGATAACTTGCCTTATTTACCTCATATATTATGTTGCCGTACTAACGAGCCATGAAGCTTTAAAGCTTACATCATATGGCGAACATTTGTTGAGTTTATACTATTTTCAGGTGCCACAATTAATGAACTAAAGTAGTTCATTAAGTGAAGTACTTAGTTTAATAAACTAAGTAGTTTATTAAAGGAAGATGCATTTGGAAAAGGCTTAAGGCAACATGGCTATGGAAGGAAAGTCTTCTCCTCCTCCACACATCAATGTCACACGTTTTTAATACATATATATATACTATATTTTCAGATTTTTATAAAAGGCACATACACATTTATTCCAACGTACTATTGACACGTTATATATCTTACGAACGTACGTTTACGTCACACCACTATACTTAACTCATATTTATGAGTATATTCAGATCTTATATCATATGATATAAGATATGGTGATGACAAATTAAATACGACACGATAAAAGGTTCTAAACCGAAATTTGTCGTATCGGGCGATATCGAAACTTCGCCAACGTGTCACGTACTTGCCATAAATAAATGGCCAGCCCATATACATCAAAATTCATTAAAAATTTCGTGCCATACACTGTTTATTGAGACAAAAATACTTTCCATGTTGGCACACACAAATCATCCCACATTTAGGCCAAAATGTGAAGATTCCAATTTTATTTTTGTCACATGTTTATGGTACCACTTTAAATCAGCCAAGTGCTGAAAATTAAAGTATATATTATATATATTATGTATAACATAGTATATATAGCATGTGCAAAAGTTGGAATTTAAATTAGAGAAAAATCGGGTAATCGATAAATATCGAAAATTCGGTTTTCTACGCACTTGACATGGAACGTTTTTCTTGAACATGATGTGGCACGTATCTAGACACTTTTCACATATAATATACATCTTAAAGTGTTCTAGAAAATTAAATTAAGGGCTGATTGGAATATTACATGTGTATAATATTAAATGTGCACTATTTTACAAAGTTAGCAAAAATAAATTTCAGCACATGCATATACACATCAAAACGTCACCCTAGCTGAGATGGAGCACATGTGGAGCCTTGTTGGCATGTTGATTGGTCAAGGATCAATCATACAATGTTGATGAATCAAAGAGAGAAGCTACAAAAGGTAAGTTTTCAACATATACCTCTCTTATGTCACATGCTGAAAATTTCAGCATGTCACACTAGTGTTGGACGATTTCTTCATCATTAAGGAGTATATTTTGTTAATTTTGCATTAAGGAATAAATCAAATGAGTTATGGAAATGATTTGAAATGTATTTAGTGTGATATTCTTTATATCACACATGCTGAAATTTTTCAGCATGTGTGAAGATGGTGTGGGCGAATCTTGCCCTATATTGGTGTCCAAATTCATTCTTAGTCTTGTAGCAAGACTTGCCTTAAATGATGGATGAATTTTTATGGAAGAAATTCAAAGAAAAATGGAAGAAATTCAGTTTTAATTGCATGTGGTAAATGCTGAAAATTTCAGCATTAACACTATGATATGGCCGATTTTTTCAAGGGTGGAAGGGAGGATTTTTGTGTCTCAAACTTTATGACATATTGTGACTATTTTGGCATGATTTAATAATTGATTATTTGGCACATGTTTAAAGTGTTTTTTTCAGAATATCCATGTCATCAAATGATGATAACAATAAGCCAATCAAGAGGTGCCAAGTAAGCAATGACTAATTGATGGTCCAATGGAGTGATGCCAAGTAAGCAAAATGTTGTCACTATGATGTCTCACACCCTCTCAAGCAATTAAAAGGAAATTTTCAAGAGGGGGACAAGCATAGGGGTGGACGGCTGCAAGTCATAAAAAGGGAAGAGAAGAACAAACAAAAACAAGAAGAAGATTTGCATTCAAAAGTGATCAAAGAGCCAAAGCCTTCTTCTCCTACACTTTCTTTCTTTCTTCTCTTGTACAAAGCCTATTGTATTTCATTTCTTTCATTCTTGAATAGGCTTCATAGAAACCACCATTCATTCATCTTTGTACAAGATTGATCAAGGTGTGATCAATCTTCATTCTTACGAGGTGGTGGTGTTCGTGTGAATTGTACTCACAATACAAGGTTTGTAAAGGGTTGGAGTTAAGGTGTAACTCTATCAACCCTGCGGTAAGGTGTGTGGTGTGTGTGAATAGTGTGAACCAAGGAAGGTGTTCCTTGAAGACTGGAGTAGGTTGTTTATAACCGAACCAGTATAAAAATCTCGGTGCAATTTACTTTCAGCATTTACGTTTCAGTTTCTGCGCTGTTTACTTATATTGTTGACGTTCGTAAAAATAGTAAACGTTTTCTAAAAATTATAAAATTTTCCAGAAACATACATAAACGTTCTAGGGTTAATTTGGCACAAGTTTCAACCCTTTTGGACAAGTATAAGTCATTCAAATATCAAAAGTTCTGAGACTAGTGCAGTCTGATTTTAGGACTTGCAAAGGTTGAGACTTTGGGTGTATTTGACCTACTTCCCAAAGAATTTTCAAAAACTGTTTCAACCCATTTCAATATAGTGTGTGAAGAGTTATTGGTCAAATTTTCAGATCATTTGGACATTCACACAAATAGGAACTAATTTTTCAAAACCATCTACCGTTTCTGGCAGAATTGCACAATCTGAGTGCCAACGGTTTTTTGAAGGGGTTAAGGTTGAATTGTGATTTGAAATTTTTAGGGGACCCTCACAACATCTGAGGCTAAGTTCTCTCAAAATTTCATAATTTTTGGAGACCTCTAACCTAGTTTTTAAATCGTTTTAAAACTGGTACTGAAAACAGAATCTGTTTTCAGAACTTGAATTGGTTAGGGTTAAAGAAATTTTAAAAACCATATTTTCCGCACCACCTATTCAACCCCCCCCCCTTCTAGTGGTGCCTTGCAGATCCTACACTGCAAAGTTTGGTGATTTTCAGAAAATGTTTGCTATTTTTACCGTGGCTATGAAAACGATGAAGAAAACAGAAACTGAAAGCAAAAGTACTGAAAAGTGTTGAAAAATAAGTTTGGATAATTTTCAAAGTCATGATTTTAAGTGGTGAATACTTAGAAATGACACATATGGTGTTATAAGTGATTAAAGGTTGAAAAAGTGAAGAAAAATGACGTGGATCTCTCAGGCAAAGACACATGGATCGATCCATGTACATCAGCCCCTCACGTGGATCGATCCATGTTGAACTGAGAAGAACCAAAAACTTACTGTGAGACATCGATCTCTCACGTGGATGGATCGACGTACGTCAGCCCCTCACGTGGATCGATCGACGTACGTCAGTCCCTCACATGGATTGATCCACGTCTCACAGAATGTTTAGGGTTTTTAGAAATATTTTTCTAAAAGGTGTTCAAATGGTTGTTTTCATTTGTATATGATTTATACATGCTCATTATGTGAATCTTTTGTGGTTTTGATGATTTTAAATGTATTGTGACTAACGTGCCTTCGAAGTTTCTACAACTTACCAAAAAGGGCAAAATTTGGTATTTTGAGTTTTGTAGGAACATCACATGGTGAAAATATCTCAAGGATGTATTCTCATTATATTTATCATGAAAAAGGTAATATCATAATTATTTCTGACCATCCGGGTCATTTCTGGAGTTTTTATATACCAGGGGTATTTTGGCCCCCGAGGGTATTTTTGGTATTTTAACTCAAGGAATCTCTCGAGCATATTATTATCTTCATTCTGGAGCTAAGTTATTATTATTTTGAAGATAATATGGTGATTCTTTATTTATTCTCTCACATGATGATATTATTGACTATAGGTGGATATGTGACGATTTGAGATGTCACATTCTATTTTTTCTTGATGACCCTCTTATATATGTTATAAGAGTACATTTATCATCATTATTCAGAGATATTAAAGGTGTCAAAGGTGTGGAAATGTTCATGACATTTAAGAAGAAATATTGGGAATTTCGGTGTTATAGGTTGACATAATCTTGTCAATTATTATTTGGTGATTTCTTCTTCAAAAATTTGAGTTGATATACATATACATATGTTCAAAAACGTGTATATTAATATGGATATGATGGTGTACTCATTTTATGAGTTGGAGACAAGTGGACCAACCAAAAAGGAGCTAGTTGGCAAAAATTGTCAACTTGGAAATATCTAAATATAGCCAACGGCTATATGGCTAGTTGTGATCAGATTTTTTGAGTCAAATGAAGACTTCATATGTCCTATTCTTGTGCTTGAAGTTGAGGATAATTTGGTGGTATTATCCTTTCTTATTTTATTAAAGAAAATCAAAATTTATTTTTGGAAAATATGCCTAGTAGCCAACGGCTACTAAGAGGGTGTGGAGCTGAATTTTTGAGTTTGAATTCTTCAACATCCACATGCTTATTATCTTGCCAAAGAGTTGAGAAGATGATGCAGTTGTTATGGCCATATTATCTTCACATTTTCAAGATAATTCCAAGTCATTTTTTAGTTGAAAATTTCGGCCAACATGGTGTGCCAAGGTGGACCAATTATGTTGTTTTATTTTGCCAAGTGTACAAGGCCAACCAATGATAAGAAGACATTTGGACTTGATGATGAAGATGGTGACACATTGGAAGTCTTATCTCCAAGGCTCAAATCAAACTATAAATAGAGGCAATGGTGAAGAAGATGAAACACACTTGAAGCTTACAAGCATTTG
This sequence comes from Eustoma russellianum, assembly GCA_036186865.1. Lineage (NCBI taxonomy): Eukaryota > Viridiplantae > Streptophyta > Magnoliopsida > Gentianales > Gentianaceae > Eustoma > Eustoma russellianum. Next base: position 8,826,055 of record AP025061.1, on the reverse strand, counting down.
TTGAATTGTCTAGCTATCATCATCTTCTTGTTGTTGTTGTTGTTCCATTCTTTGTAGCAAAGGTGTTCTTGTTATTTTTGTTGTGCTACAAGCCTCTTGAGCTTCATTTGTAATATTGATTAGCCATTCTTATAAGGCTACATCAATAGGTGGTAGAGGTGTTTCAACTAAGTGTTGCTTAGAAGGTGATTATCCAAGTCTTGAATAGGGTTGGTGTATAACCCAAGGATCAAGCTTGGTTCTTGTTGTAAGGTGATTCATTTGATAGTGAAATCCAAGGAAAGGTGTTCCTTGGGACTAGAGTAGGTCACATTGAGCGAACCAGGATAAATCCTCGGTGTTCTTGTCTTGTTTCTTCATTTTCGTTTTCTGCCCGTTTTTGCTGCAGCTTTCACACAGCTTCACACGCTTTGAAAAAATAGCTAAACACTTTCACAATTCGTGATTTTTGGTGGAGTTATACGTCAGACTGTTAGCTTTCATTTGCAACAAGAATCACTTGATTTGAGCAAGGGAAGGTTAGTCTTTCAGTCTTTGCAAAATAACTGCTACAATCTGGCTGCAATCTGACCCGTTTTGAGAAAACTTAAATTCTGTATTTATCAAGAATTTTTTAAGATCAGGGCCTTTTGGAAACTTCATCTACACATCCTAAGCAGTGTGTTGATATAAAGATCAACCTTTTTGGTTGAGTATTCAAAGAGAAATACGTTTTGCAAAATCAGCAACATTCTGTCAAATTCTGTCCAGATTGACCATCTGAATTTTTTTATTTGTTTGAAGGGTCAAACGATCTTATTTTTGTCTGATTCTTGGACAGAGTCTTGCTAACTCATTGAAGTTCAATTCAAAAAAGTTTCATAATTTTTGGAGTTGTGTACAATTGTTTTTGAATTTTTCAAAAATAGGTCCTGAATCTGAAGTGGTCTCAGATTCTGTTTTCAAAGTGGATTTTGACAAAGGGTTGTAGTGTAATTTGCTAACCACTATTCACCCCCTCTCTAGTGGTGTTTATTGCTGGTGCACGGTCCAACAATTGGTATCAGAGCCAGGTTTGCACCACTCAAAGAAGCAAGATTCAACACTGTACAATCAATACGAAGCCAAGAAACAATTATTCTTTGTAGCCTGCTAGTCTCAAAACAAAGGTATCTACAATGGCAATTGTCTCTCACAAAGGTGAGTTGGAAAGTATGTCCACCCAACGCCCTCCTCTTTTTGATTGCAATAATTTTGTTCATTGGAAACTAAGAATGAGGCTATTCTTAATGGCTATAGACATCGATTTATGGTCTATAGTTGAAGATGGGCCGTACATTCCAATGAAAGTAGTACAAGTTAGTGGAGTCACTCAAGAAGTAGAAAAATATAAAAGTGAATGGACATCTGAAGATAAAAAAAATGTCAATGAATGCTGAAGCTATGCAATTACTCTTGAATGGACTTACAACGTCTGAAGCAGGATATGTTTCAAATTGCACAAGCGCACACGACATGTGGAAATCACTTGTATTAAAGCATGAAGGTACTAGTGGTGTTAAAGAGTCAAAAATAAACATGCTTATGACTAAATTAGATACTTTCAAAATGTTGCCGAACGAATCCATAACATCTATGGATTTGAGGATTACTAATATTTTCAATTCCCTTGAAGCTTTAGGGAAGCCATTTTCGAACAATGAAAAGGTTCAAAAGATGCTATGAAGCCTTCCTGCTGAATGGGATCCAGAGGTGACTGCAATCGATGAGACAAAGTCAATCACTAAGATGGATGAATTGATCGGGTCTCTTAAAGTCTATGAGGTAAAACTAAACCAACGGAAGTCCGAGTCATCTAAATCATCAAGTAAGTCAATAGCTTTCAAAACAACTGAAACACATACAAATAATGATAACATTAATAGTGATACTGAATTAGATGATGACTTGATATTAATAGTAAGAAAACTTAGGAAGTTTTTCAATCGTCCTAATAGGAATAGACAACGTTCTTCTTCTTTTCTTCTTCTCAACCTAGGAAAAATAACACAAACAAATGGTATGATAAAGAATTAAAGTGTTATGAATGCGGTCAAAAAGGACATATTTCATACGATTGTCCCACGAAGAATAATAATAATAATAATAATAATATCAACAATAATAAACAAGCCAAGGACAAGGAGGCACAAACGACAAAGACAAAGGAGTCTAAGGCAAGGAAAGGGAAACGAGCAATGAAGGTGAGCACATGGAGCGACTCATCCGACTCAGAATCCGAAACTGAGGAAGCTCAATCTGCTTCGTAGCAAACGAGGTATGTTCTTCATCTGATAGTGATTCTGATAGTGACATGACATTTGATGAAATGTATGAAGAGTTCTTAAGAATGCATGCTCACTGTAAGAGGCTCTCTAAAGAAAAGAGGAAACCAATTGAAGAAAATAACAAGTTGAAGACGTCCAACTTGGAATTTTCTGGTCAATTAGAATCTCTTAAACAAGAGTTTACTAATACTCTTGATTCTTTAGAGAATAAAATTGAATCATATAGGAAAGATGAACAAAAGATAAAAATGGAAAATAATATGTTAAAGTCCAAACTGGAAAGTTGTGAACATGAAATAATACAACTTAAGTCTTCTAAACTTAACTTAGAAAAATATTAGAACAATTTAAGTCAGGTGCTAATATGTTAGATACACTAATCTCATCGCAAAAGTATGGAAATGATAAAACCAGCTTAGGCTATAAAGAAGAAGATGACAAAGTAGGAAGAAAGACTAAGTTTGTATCTTCAACTACTAAACATCCTTATAAAGATATAAAAACAACTTTGCCTGCTAAATCTTCTTCCTTCTTCTGTTTATTCTAAGGCAAAAATGCAACATACAACCATAAAAGCACACATACATAAACATACATCTATGCCATATTTTGCATCTAGACAACCTAGAAATTATGCCTATATATATACGAATGCAACTAGAAAGAATAAAATGCATCCAACTTATTATGAACCTATGTATAGGCAACACTCATATAAATCTTATAGAAATGACTATGAACACACTTATACAGCGCCATTCAAGAAACAAAAGCGCATGCCTTATACACATTATAAAAATTGGCCATCATATAATAATTATCAACCATGGCGCAACATGTATAACAATGCGTCTTCACTTATGTGGAATGATCATGTATATCCTAATTCTTCTTATTTTCCAAATTATAACAATGCTAAAAATGTGCCTAGAAGGTATATTCAAGTTTGGATACCTAAGGGATATCTAAACAAGAATAGTGCCCCTAACATTTAAGGACCCAAATAAAGGGTACGTAAAAATTTGTCTCCATTGTAGGAAAAACACAGAATGGAAGAAGGAGGTAAAGTAAAAGAATCTGAAAACCAAATGGTTTTTAGATAGTGGATGTTCGAGACATATGACGTGGAACCCCAAACTATTCATCGAATCGGAACATATCAAGAATGGAGGAAAAGTAACATTCGGTGACAACAACAAAGGACAAGTTGTTAGAAAAGGAACAATTGGGGATCCTAAACATTTCAAATACGAAATGTGTTGTTAGTAAGCAAGCTCTCTTATAATTTACTTAGTATTTCTCAACTGATAGATTGCGGTTATAATGTCTCTTTTCATCCCAATTCTTGTGATATAATAAATAAAAAAGGAGAAATAGTATTAAAAGGAAATAGAGATGGTAATATTTATACTCTTACCTTAGATAACATGTTAGATGCTAAGATTAAGTGTCTAATATCACATGACTTAGATGTAAATTTATGGCATAGAAGATTAGGCCATATAGGAATTTCAACCATTAGGAAATTATCTAAAAAGAATTTAATTAGAGGTATGCCTAAGTTAGACTTAGATAATTTTCAAATGTGTGAAACATGTATTAAGGGAAAACACATTAAAGAAACCTTAAAACCGAAACATGAAGTGAGTACTAGTCATGTACTAGAATTGCTTCACTTAGACTTATTTGGTCCAAGTAGGACAAGAAGTCTAGGTGGACACTACTATGTGTGTATCATAGTAGATGATTACTCACGCTACACATGGACATTGTTCTTAACACACAAAGACGATGCTCCATTAGCAATCGAAACCCTTATTAAGCAACTTGAAAACATTTATGAAGAAAATGTTAAGAGGATTAGAAGTGATAGAGGTGGAGAATTTAAAAACAAAGACGTAATCAAATTTTGCAAACTATATGGAATTAAACATGAATTCTCACCACCTAGAACACTACAACTCAATGGAGTTGTTGAACGTAAAAATAGAACAATTCAAGAAGTTGCTAGGACAATGCTGTGTGAAAATAAATTACCTAAATATTTATGGGCTGAAGGTTAGTTGTGCATGCTATATTATAAATAGGCTTACTATTAGAAAGAAATTAAATAAAACACCTTATGAATTGCTAAACAATAGACAACCTAAGATAGATTATCTTAAAGTATTTGGATGTAAGTGTTTTGTGCTGGACACTAAGGATAATCTAGATAAGTTTGAACAAAAGTCTATTGAATGCATATTTGTGGGTTATTCTACTAACTCAAGAGCATATAGGTGTTATAATCCTGCATCTAGAAAGATAATTGAATCCATACATGTAAAATTCAATGAAAATGCATGTTTTGAAGTTAGTGATAAAACTCAACATAAACCTGAGAATAATGTTGAAAATATGTTTGATGATGATGTATTACTTGAGCCTGTACTTGATCATCTAGAACCAACTCCCCCTAAACAAGACATGCATGAACCCATAGATGAAATAAATGGAGAAACTCTGCATTTAGAAGATAATACAATTAATGATCCAATTACATATGATAATGTTCACACTAATGAAACATTTGAACAAGATGAGGGTGAACCTAGTCAATCTAGGAATTGGTGGCACCCTAAAGAATTAATCATTGGGGATCCAAGTGTTGTGGTCAGAACACGTAGAAACATAAGTCAACTTGAAGGACATAGCTTAGTCTCACACATAGAACCTAAGAATGTTAAGGAAGCCTTAGGTGACATATCATGGATAGATGCCATGCATGAGGAATTAAATCAATTCACAAAGAACAACGTGTAGGACTTAGTACTTAAACCTGAAGACAAGTCTATCATAGGAACTAAATGGGTCTTTAGGAATAAAATGGATGAACAAGGAAATGTTACAAGGAATAAGGTTAGGCTAGTCGCATAAGGTTATAATCAACAAGAATGTATAGATTATGAAGATACCTTTGCACCCGTTGCACGATTAGAAGCAATTAGATTATTACTTGCGATTGCAAGTCTAAGTAACATTAAACTCTTCCAAATGGATGTCAAGAGTGCATTCTTGAATGGATACATCCAAGAAGAGGTGTTTGTCAAACAACCCCCTGGATTCGAAGATCCAAAGAATCCTAACCATGTTTGTAAGCTTAAGAAAGCTTTATATGGTTTCAAACAAGCTCCAAGAGCTTGGTATGATAGATTTGCAAAATTTCTTATTGCAAATAACTTTCAAAGGGGAACAATAGACAACACATTATTCCTAAGAAGAACAGATAATGATTTGTTAATAGTTCAAATATATGTAGACGATATTATCTTTGGTTCAACTAACCATACCTTAGTAAAAGACTTCGAAGAATATATGAAGTCAGAATTTCAAATGTCAATGGTAGGAGAGTTGAATTATTTCTTAGGACTTCAAATCAAACAAACCCCTCAAGGAATTCACATTAGTCAACTTAAGTATGTCAATGATATGATTAAAAAGTTTGGCTTTGAAGATTTGAAACCAACACCTACACCCATGAGTGTTAGCACCAAACTTGATAAGGATGAAAATGGTAAACCTTTTGATGACACACTCTATAGGTCTATGATTGGATCACTGTTATACTTAATTGCATCAAGACCTCATATCATGTTTAGTGTGTGTATGTGTGCTAGGTTTCAATCTTGTCCTAAGGTATCTCATTACAATGCGGTGAAAAAGATTTTTAGATATCTTAAACACAAACCTCACTTAGAACTTTGGTATGATAGAAACGCTAAGTTGGAATTACACGCATATAGTGATGCTAATTATGGTGGTTGCAAGTTAGATAGAAAATCTACTAGCGGTACATGTCAATTCATAGGAACCAACTTGATCTCTTGGTTTTCTAAAAAGCAAGCTAGTGCAGCTCTTTCTACCACTGAAGCTGAGTATATTGCTTTGAGTTTATGTACTATCCAAATACTTTGGCTTAAACAGCAACTTAGTGATTTTGGCATTAAAATGAAAAAGATTCCAATTTTCTGCGATAGCACAAGTGCGATCAATCTTTCTCAGAATCCGGTGCTTCATTCTAAGGCCAAACACATTGAGGTGCGATACCACTTTCTTCGCGATCATGTTCAAAATGAGGATATATCATAAACCATATAAGAACTGATCACCAAATAGCTGATATCTTTACCAAACCCCTTAATCAAGCCACGTTTGAAAACTTACGTGCCAAGTTAGGTATGATGACTTACGCCACAATTGTATAGTTCTATCTTTTGCATGATTTGCAAAATAAAGGGGGAGATAAAATAAGAACATGATTTTAGTTGGTAAGTCGTGATTTGGTACGATAAGTTTCAATTGGTGTAAGTTGAGTATAGGTTAAGGGGGAGAGTATAAGTTGAGGGGGAGCATACCTATTTAAAATTTTGTTAAAAACAAAGTTTGAAAACAATTGGTAAGATTTATGATGTTAAACAAATGGTTATGAGTTGTGACATTAAAATCATGTTAAGTTATTTTGAAAATCATCCAAAAGGGGGAGAATGTTGAAAAATAAGTTTGGATAATTTTCAAAGTCATGATTTTAAGTGGTGAATACTTAGAAATGTCACATATGGTGTTATAAGTGATTATAGGTTGAAAAAGTGAAGAAAAATGACGTGGATCTCTCAGGTAGAGACATATGGATCGATCCATGTACATCAGCCCCTCACGTGGATCGATCCATGTTGAACTGAGAAGAACCAAAAACTTACTGTGAGACGTCGATCTCTCACGTGGATCAATCGACGTACGTCAGCCCCTCACGTGGATCGATCGACGTGCGTCAGCCCCTCACGTGGATTGATCATTTGTATATGATTTATACATGCTCATTATGTGAATCTTATGTGATTTTAATGATTTTATATGTATTGTGACTAACGTGCCTTGGAAGTTTCTACAACTTACCAAAAAGGCCAAAATTTGGTATTTTGTGTTTTGTAGGAACATCACATGGTGAAAATATCTCAAGGATGTACTCTCATTATATTTATCATGAGAAAGGTGATATCATAATTATTTCTGACCATCCAGGTCATTTCTGGAGTTTTCATATACTAGGGGTATTTTGGTCATTTTACCCCCGGGGGTATTTTTGGTATTTTCACTCAAGGAATCTCTTGAGCATATTATTATCTTTATTCTGGAGCTAAGTTATTATTATTTTGAAGATAATATGGTGATTCTCTATTTTATTCTCTCACATGATAATATTATTGACTATAGCTGGATATGTGACGATCTGAGATGTCACATTCTATTTTTTCTTGAAGAACCTCTTATATATGTTATAAGAACACATTTATCATCATTATTTAGAGATATTAAAGGTGTCAAAGGTGTGGAAATGTTCATGACATTTAAGAAGAAATATTGGAAATTTCGGTGTTACACATTGACATAATTTTGTCAATTATTATTTGGTGATTTCTTCTTCAAAAATTTGAGTTGATATACATATACATATGTCCAAAAACGTGTATATTCAGATGGATATGATGGTGTACTCATTTTATGAGTTGGAGACAAGTGGACCAACCAAAAAGGAGCTAGTTGGCAAAAATTGCCAACTTGGAAATATCTAAATATAGCCAACGACTATATGGCTAGTTGTGATCAGATTTTTTGAGTCAAATGAAGACTTCACATGTCCTATTCTTGTGCTTGAATTTGAGGATGATTTGGTAGTATTATCTTTTCTTATTTTATTAAAGAAAATCAAAATTTATTTTTGGAAAATATGCCTAGTAGCCAACGGCTACTAAGAGGGCGAGGAGCTGAATTTTTGAGTTTGAATTCTTCAACATCCACATGCCTATTATCTTGCCAAAGAGTTGAGAAGATGATGGAGTTGTTATGGCCATATTATCTTCACATTTTCAAGATAATTCCAAGTCATTTTTTAGTTGAAAATTTCGGCCAACATGGTGTACCAAGGTGGACCAATTATGTTGTCTTATTTTGCCAAGTGTACAAGGCCAACCAATGATGAGAAGGCATTTGGACTTGATGATGAACATGGTGACACATTGGAAGTCTTATCTCCAAGGCTCAAATCACACTATAAATAGAGGCAATGGTGAAGAAGATGAAACACACTTGAAGCTTACAAGCATTTGTTGAATTGTCTAGCTATCATCATCTTCTTGTTGTTGTTGTTGTTGTTGTTCCATTCTTTGTAGAAAAGGTGTTCTTGTTATTTTTGTTGTGCTACAAGCCTCTTGAGCTTCATTTGTAATATGATTAGCCATTCTTATAAGGCTACATCAATAGGTGGTAGAGGTGTTGCAACTAACTGTTGCTTAGAAGGTGATTATCCAAGTCTTGAATAGGGTTGGTGTATAACCCAAGGATCAAGCTTGGTTTGTGTTGTAAGGTGATTTATTTGATAGTGAAATCCAAGGAAAGGTGTTCCTTGGGACTGGAGTAGGTCACATTGACCGAACCACGATAAATCCTTAGTGTTCTTGTCCTGTTTCTTCATTTTTGTTTTCTGCCTGTTTTTACTGCAGTTTTCACACAGCTTCACATGTTTTGAAAAAATAGCTTAACACTTTAACAATTCGTGATGTTTGGTGGAGTTATACTTCAGACTGTTAGCTTTCATTTGCAACAAGAATTACTTGATTTGAGCAAGGGAAAGTTATTCTTTCAGTCTTTGCAAGATAACTGCTCCAATCTTGCTGCAATCTGACCAGTTTTGAGAAAACTTAAATTCTGTATTTATCAAGAATTTTTTAAGGTCAGGACCTTTTGGAAAATTCATCTAGACATCCTAAGGAGTGTTTTGATATAAAGATCAACCTTTTTGGTTGAGTATTCAAAGAGAAACACGTTTTGCAAAATCAGCAACATTCTGTCCAATTCTGTCCAGATTGACCATCTAAATCTTTTTATTTGTTTGAAGGGCCAACAATCTTATTTTTTTCTGATTTTTGGACAGAGTCTTGTTAACTCATTGAAGTTCAATTATGGAAAATTTCATAATTTTTGAAGTTGTGTACAATTATTGTTGAATTTTTCAAAAATGGGTTTTGAATCTGAAGTGGTCTCAAATTCTGTTTTCAAAGGGGATTTTGACAAAGGGTTGTAGTGTAATTTCTGCTAACCACTATTCACCCCCTTTCTAGTTGTGTTTATTGCAGGTGCACGGTCCAACAAAAAGTAAGAAGACCGAGATTTTAATACTGGTTGGGTTAAATCACCTACTCCAGTCTTTGAGGACATCTTCCTTGGTATTCACTAAACACAAACAATACCTTGACACAAGGGTGACTGGAGTCATACACCACCTCCACTCTTTTTACAACGAGCAAACAAAAACACCAACACAAATACCATCCTCGCACAAATAAAGGTATGATCACACCTTGATCAATCTTGTACAAGAATGGGATGTATATGGGTGGTATAATCAAAGCATATACAGAATCTAGAATTTAAGAAGGATAGGCTTGAGGCAAAGAGCAAGAGAAAAAAATACGAGAAGAAGAGAATAGTCTTGCTTGATCTTGCTTGAATATGAACTTTGGCTTGGCTTTGACATGAACACTTTGCCTCCTTTTATAGGTGTGTGGCACGTCCCATGGGCTGAAATCTCCCTTGAAAAATTATCTTGAATACCTTAGAAGATTACCTTGTATAACATGTAGACCGGTATAAAACCATTAGAAGGGGAGGAGGTTGAATAGTGAGTGTGAAAAATTTTGGTTTTTAAAAACTTTTGAACCAAATTACTCACTTCTGAAAACACTTTCTGTTTTCAGATCCTGATTTGATTTATCTAAATTACCTAGTTGTAGACCTCCAAAAATTATGAAATTTGGTGAAATTGTACTCTCAGATGTTATGATTAACTAAGAAATTAAAAATTCCAAGCCTAACCCTTTGAAAATATGTTTTTGGTCAGATTGCGCAAATCTGCCAATCTGCCAAAAACTATACTCCGAATTAAAAAATTTAGTCCTACTAATTGGGAACTCTAAATGATCTGAAAATTTTATGATTTGACCCTCACAATGTGTATTTTAATGGGCTTAAACAGTTTTTGGAAATTCCCTTGGGAAGCATGTCAACCACGTTTATGTTCTCAACCTTTGCAAATATGAAAATCAGATTGCACTAGTCTCATAACTATTAACGTTTGATTGACTTATACTTATCCAAATGAGGTGAAACTTGTGCCAAATGAAAACTAGGATGTGTGGCTATGCTTCTGATAAACTTTATGAATTTTGAAAATCGCTTGCTATTTTTACCGTTGCAATAAAATCGATGCAGAAAACTGGAAACTGAAAGTAAAGTGCTGAAAGGTAAGAACACCAAGAATTTTATGCTGGTTCAGTTAAAAAAACCTACTCCAGTCTTCGAGGACACCTTCCTCAGTTTTCACTAAACACAAAAACAACTTACCACAAAGGTGACTGGAGTTAAACAACAACTCTACCCGTTTACAATCTAACAAACAAGCAAACCAAATGAACACCACCACTGATCGAGAAGGCTTGATCACACCTTGATCAACCTTTTACAAGAAATGAACGTGTATATGTGGTATAATCAAAACATATATAATATGTGGAATATATTAGTAATAGGCTTGAAACCAAGAAGAAGAGAAAGAAAGGAAGTAGAAGAGAGTACTCTTGCCTTTTGCGCTTGTAAGAATATGAATTGTCGCTTAGCATTGTCTTGCACCATTTTCTTCTTTTTCTAGCGTCATGGCCGCTCTGTAGGGCTTCTCTTCCTCCATGAGAATTGTCTTTAATGCCCTTGGAAGATTGTCTTGTGTAAAAGATGATACAACCTTGCTTACTTGGTGCAATATGATTGGAGGAATGACTTGTCCTTCCCTAGTTGTCACTTGTTGATTGACCATTATTAATCTACCTTGGCAGCCTTTAAATGAGCTGTAAGTTCTTCAAAAAATCTGAGACATTTGCTCAAAATCAAGTTAAATAATTACCATATAATCACAATTTAATATCCTTGAATTTTGGAATAAAATTGAAGACAAAAATGCACAAAAATTTGGCCATAAGAAACAACTTGTGCTGAAATTTCAGCATGTGTTGTATTTTGAATTGTTTCCTTGTGTGTTGCCCTCTTCAATGTCACTAATCATGTGTGGCTTATTTTCTACCAATTAAAGTGCCAAATAAGCTCCACCTAGGCTCCAACAAAGCTGAAAACGACGTGTGAAATTCCTGCAAATGTGCTGAATTTTCCTCCGGTAAACTTTGTCAAATAATACACAATGTTCACACATATATGGTAAATTATAATCACCCTTACTTTGAATTTTCTAGAACACTTTAACATGTCTTGGATGTGTAAAAAGTGTCTAGATACATGTTACATCAATGCCAAAAATGTTCCATGTGTTTAAGTTCGTAGAAAACCGAATTTTCGGCTTTCATCGATCACTTGATTTTTCTCCGATTAATTTCAAACTTCTTAAACATGTAGTATAAATTATGTCACACATAATATACACAAAATGAGGTGTATATTTAGCATCAATGCTGAGTAGAAAACGTCCCATGTGTAAAAATAAAATTGAGTTTGAATTCTCTACAAATCTAGGCTAAATTGTTGGTAATTTGTGTGTGCCAACATGGTATACTTTCTGGCTGATTGTAGCATGTGGATCACGAAAGTTTTGAGTAGTTGCGATGCATATAGGCTGGCCATCTTTATATGACAAGTACGTGACATATCGGTAAAGTTTCTGTAGTCACCTAATATGACAATTTTTGATTTATGACCTTGTAATTTTGACGTCACCATGACTTATAACATATGATATAAGACCTGAACATACTCATAAATATGAGGTGTATATAGTGGTGTGACGTTGATGTACATTTTTAATATATGTGACATGTTGGTGATACGTCAGAATATAAGTATATAGTGCCTTTTAAAAAATATGGATATATATATATTAAATATGAAAATGGCGTGTGTATGAAATGAGGAGAAGGCTTTCCATTTTAAAATTTGTTGCCATATAGCTCTCTCCAAATATGTCTTCATTTACTGAACTAGTTAGTTCATTTAACTTAAGCACTTCACTTAATAAACTAGTTTAGTTCATTAATCATGTCACCTAAAAATAGTACAAAGGCAGCAAACGTTTGCCATATGATGCAAGATTTAATGCTTCATGGCACATTAGTACTGCAACAATATATATAATCATGTAAAGCATGTTTATCGCATCAGCATGTCAAGTAACAATTTATTCATGCATTTCGTAAGTACATAACATTTAAATCATGCATTTTCAAATCACTCAAACCCTAAATTCTCAAGAATCTCCCCCTTTTGTTGATTTGCACAATAACACTGGTTCATGATTTAAATGTGATCGCTCCCCCTACAATTATGCACAAATTTAAAGTGATCGCTCCCCCTCGAATCATGTTTTTCTCTCCCCCTTAAATCATGCTTTTCTATGCCCCTTTATTTTGTAAATTTCATAAAAAATAAGAAGGAAAGAAATAACAGCTCAAAGCATATCATGTATTTCAAGTGCGTTCTTAAGGGTTATTGATTCAACCCCTTGCAAATGTACCTTTTGGTATCCAAACTTGGGTGACCTGTCTCGGTCTTAAAAAAGGTGAAAATAAAGATGAATAAGGAATATAGTACATGTTGTGATCACTTCTATTTGATATATGATGGCTGAATCTATCATTGTAAAAATAAGGTGATTTTCGGCATTGATATGTATTTCGGTTTGTATGCACGGTGCGTGATGTAGATGCATTTGTATGATATGAATGTCTCATATGCATCAATGGATTTCTTTCATATCTATAAGACACAAAATTATATTTTCCATATGATGAAAAAGAAGTAGTGCGATGAGACGCAACGTGGGGCTCGCTAGATTGTATTGTCGCCTTCTTAGGCTTTACGATCATTTTAAGTACATGTTGTTGCTTAGATGAAGATAAAAAAAATTTGTAGATTTGTTTTGTACATGATTATCTTTAATATACCCTAATTGAGTTTTGTCAGTTTCATTTTTTTGCGAAGAAATGAGACGATCTAACATACATGTTCCTCTGTCGAATTTTTTACCGTCTTTTTTATACCTTCGTTTCTTGATCTCAAATCTGAGATCTCGGCTTTCCTTACCATATTTTCGGATGTCATTGATTGAATTTTAGATCTCAATGAAACAATCAAATTAGACGACTCCTCTTTTGAATTGTTTACTTGAGATACAAGATTTGTGTTAGAGGATTCTAAAAATTTTTTGTCTTCAATTAAGCGTTTCTTTTCTTTTTCAAGAGTCTTAGCAAACTTATGTAATTCAAGATATTGAACATACAAATCATGATATGATGGGTTAGAATCAGAATCAGAATCAGAAATTACCTCACTATCAAAAGGTGGAGGCCTTTGGCTTGACATACATTCTTGCTCGGTTTTGTGTCTAGTTGATGCTATCTCACAAAGATTGTTAAATCTTCTTGTAATGAGTGTTCCTGCACTCTGATACCACTTGTAGGACCTGTATAGCGCCACTAGAAGGGGGGGGGGGTTAAAGAGTGAGTGCGGAAAATTCAGTTTTTAAAACTTTTGAACCAAATTACTCACTTTTCAGATCCTGATTTGATTTATCTAAATGACCTAGTTGTAGACCACCAAAAATTATGAAAATTGGTGAAGTTGTACTTCCAGATGTTATGATTAACTAACAAAAATTTCAAATTAAAATCACAAGCCTAAACCCTTGAAAATACGTTTTTGTTTAGATTGCAAAAATTTGCCAGAAACTGTACTCCAAATTGAATAATTTATTCGTATTAATTGGGAACTCTAAATGATCTGAAATTTTTATGGTTTGACCCTCAAGATGTGTAATTTAATGAGTTGAAACAGTTTTTGAAAATTCCCTTGGGAAGTATGTCAAACACATTGATGTTTTCAACCTTTGAAAATCTGAAAATCAGATTGCATTAGTCTCAGAACTATTAACATTTGATTGACTTATACTTATCCAAATGAGGTGAAACTTTCGTTGGTCACTCGATAAAAAATATTTCGGTGTATGACCTTGTATGTCGTTACAATTTTGATGTCACCATGACTTATAACATATGATATAAGACCAGAATATACTCATAAATATGAGGTGTATATAGTGGTGTGACGTCGACGTACATTTATAATATATGTGACATGTCAGTAATACATCGGAATATAAGTATATAGTGCCTTTTAAAAAATATGGATATATATATATGTATTAAATATGAAAATGGCGTGTATATGAAATAAGGAGAAGGATTTCTATTTTCAAATTTGTTGCCATATAGCTCTCTCTAAATATGTCTTCATTTAATGAACTAGTTAGTTCATTAACTTAAGCAATTCACGAAATGAACTAGTTTAGTTCATTTATCATGACACCTGAAAATAGTACAAAGGCAACAAATGTTTACCATATGATGTAATTTTTAATGCTTCATGGTACGTTAGTACGGCAACAATATATAAGTCTGTAAAGCATGTTTATCACATAAGCGTATCAAGTAACAATTTATTCATGTATTTCAAAAGTACGTAATATTTAAATCATGTATTTTCAAATCACTCAAGCCCCAATTTCTCAACATAACATCGTGACACACCCTTGCTTACTTGGGAAATATGATTGGATGAACGATGTGTCTTCGCCTACCTGTCACTCCATGATAGCCATCATTTTCCACCTTGTCAATTAATAAAATGATCTAGACATTTATGAAAAAAATTTGAAACACCTGCTGAAATCACACAAGTTAATTATCAATCAATCAAGATGTTATTGTCCCTTAATTTTGGAAGAAATTTGGAGCAAATTAGCATGCAAAATTCGGCCATAACAAACATATGTTGAAAACTTCAGCACTTGGTTTGATTTTGAAATCTTTCCTTGTGTGTCTTGCCTTCTTCAATGTCATCAATCACATGTGGCTTATCCTCCATCAATTAAAGTTCCAAACAAGCTCCACCTAGGATCCAAGAAGGCTGAAATGGCGTGTAAACACTCACCTTCCATATGCTGAATTTATCTTTTGAAATTTGTCACAGAATGATGCACAATCTTCACACATATGGTAAATTTCAATCAACCCTTATTTTTTTTCTAGAATACTCCAATATGTCTTAGATGTACAAAAAATTTCTACATACATGTTACATACACATAAAAATGCCCCGCATATATAAAAGTGTAGAAAACCGAATTTTCCACCTTCGTCGATAATGCAATTTTTCTCCGATTAATCTCAAACATCTTAGACATGGAATATATGTTATGTCACATATAATATAAATAAAATAAAGTGCATTTTTAGCTACAATACCTGAGACTAAAAATGCCCCATGTGATGGAAATATTTGAGTTTGAATTTTCAACAAATCAAGGCAAATTGTAGGTGATTGATGTGTATAAACATCGTATGAATTAGGGATGATTTTGACATGTAGTGCACGAAATGACTGAGTATTTGAAATGTATACAGGATGGCCATCTTTATATTGTAAGTATGTGACATGTCTGTGATGGTTTGACAGTCACCCGGTCCCACAATTTTTGGTTTATGGACTCGTGACATGTGCATATAAATTTGGTAACTTTATGACATATAATGTATGATATGAAACCGGTATATAATCACAAATATGATGTGTATGTGGTGGTGTGATGTCGATGTACATTTATGAGGTGTATGACATGTCGGTGAAACGTCGGGATAGAAGTATATAGTTCTTCTTAATATATATATATATATATATATATATATATATATATGTGTGTCGTGTTTGGGTAGTGTGGAGAGAAGAATTTCCATTCCAAATTTGTTGCCAAGTAGTTGTCTCCAAATATATCTCCTTAAGCTCTTCATTTAATGAACTAGTAAGTTCATCTCCTTAAGCACTTCATTAAATGAACTAGTTTAGTTCATTTAACATGGCACATGAAAATGGTATAAAGACAACAAAATGTTTTCCATATGATGTAAGCCTTAACGCTTCATGGCACGTTAGCACGACAACATTATATATAAACATGTAAGGCATATTTATCACATATGCATGTCAAGTATCACTTAATTTATGCATTTCTTAAACACATAACATTTAAATCATGCATTTTCAAATCACTCAAACCCTGGTTTCTCAACACTATATACGCAAGAAATATCAAAAAAGGTACTCTAATTTGATTTATGTTGATTCTCCACTTGCTCCTTTTTCATCTAGCTCACTATACTTCGATTAAAGTTTCATTGGCTTATCAAATTCTCTATTAACTCGTGAAAAAGATTAAATAAAAGAAAGAAACAAATCCACTATTTGTTTTACATCAAGCAATAGATGGTGTAACTCCCAACCGAGACCCACCAATTGGACATATGGATAGAGAATACCGGTCTCTTTGACTAGAGTGTTGAATAAAGAGTTTTATATACTCAACCAAGTGAACTGGACAACTTAGGTTTACAGACTTTCACTCACTTCAAACACAATTTTCTTTTCAATCTCTCAAGCGCAAAAGCTTTTAAAATTATTTAATTATTACTGCTTGTATTTATAGTGCGATTGCAAGAGTATCGAAAGAGGAGGGGAGAGTATCTAAAGAGGAGGTGATGAATACATTTGATCATATAATTGTGATTTATACTTGATATGAATGTGTAAATCCATTATTTCCCCAAAATCTATTTGTTGAAAGTTTTTAGATTGGACTTTCTTGAAGTTGTGAAGTTTAGATATGACTTTATTGAAGTTGTGAAGAGATAGTTACAAAAAGCTTTTGAGACCTTGCTTGTAGTTGTTCCTTAAGTTTGCTATACTAATTTTTGTATTATGAGCTCAGTGAATCTGATGAAGTCACTATGACCATCATATAAAATGAACTGAAATCAACAAATTCAATCTATCATAATTCAAACAACACTATGAATCAGCAAAACAATCAAGAACACGCCAAAATACTTAATAGAATTTGAATTACACAATTGGCGACAAATCGTGCTAAGAGAAACAAATATCAAACACTTAGAGAAGAGATTGAGAGAGGAAAAAACAGTGGTTATTTCATTCAACTCAACTATAAATTTTTTTTGCAGACTACAACTTAGTACACACGTGCCACAAGGCTGAATAACCGCTAACTACCATCAACTACCATTACTACACGCGAGCACTGCTTAGTTGCTGAGTTGGCAGCTGTGTTATGACACATCTGCTGAGTTTTTGTGTTTTCTCCTTGATCCGTCTGCTAGTTAATCCACCAAGCATGTCATCCCTTGAGCTTGATCCGTGTGTTTCCTGGCTAACCAATGACATCACCTGAATTGCCACCTCAGCATCCTTTGAGCTTCTTCCTTGTGCCAATGCAGCTGCTTCTGCCTGCTGCTGCTGATCCTTAACTTCAACACCCCTCATGAAACCTGACTTCCCATACACTTCACATAGTCCCATAACAGGAGTCAGGTTTGTCATCGTGATGATCTAAAGCCTTTGGAAACTGATCAACTAGCTGCAGCTGTGTGTTAATTGGCTTGGGCTTGATGATGCCGACAAAAAATTTGTCTCTCACTACATGGCAATCAATCTCTATATGCTTTGTTCTCTCATGGAAGGCTATATTTTCCACAATGTAGATGGCACTCTTATTATCATAGAATAACTCCACAAGCTCCCTTTGTTTGATGTTCAAATCTTCCATTAGATATAGCAACCATTGTACCTCTCATGTTGTTGTGGTTAAGGCTCTATACTCTGCTTCAGATGATGATCTTGAGAAAGTACTTTGCTTTTTTGGCTTTCCAAGAAATCATGGCATTCCCTAGAAACATACAAAAGCCATTGATAGAACTTTTATTCTCTGAGAAACCTCCCTAATCAGAATCAATGAACTCTTTTAACTTCAGCACTCTTTTACTTGAAATGTCAAGACTTTGCCTGATGTACCCTTTAGGTACCTTAGTAACCTATGTGTAGCCTTGACATGATTCTCTGTAGGTGTGTCTAAGAACAGACTAAAATAGTGCATAGTGTATGAGATGTCTAGTATTGTAATAGTCAAATAAAGAAGCTTGCCTATGATCCTCATGTAGCTTCCAACATCTTGCACTAGTGGAGAATCACTGTGCTCTAGCTTTAGGCTTTGCTCGATAGGTATCTTAGCTGGCTTGGATCCCAAATACCCGCTGCTGTCTAACATCTAAAGCACACACTTCCTTTGACTCGCCCTGATACTCCCCTTTGACCTGACCACCTCCAAACCAAGAAAACGTTTTAGGTCACCAATGTCTTTGATGCTAAAAACCTGGTGCAAAGCATCTTTAGGGAATGAATCTCTTATAGGGAATCACTAGTTAGGATAATATCATCCACAAAAACCAACAGTACCGGAAACGAGATAGCAGTTTGCTTGGTGAATAAGGTACAGTCATGCCTAGATTGCTTGCAGCCTTGAGAAACCAAAAAATGAGTCAACTTTTCATTCCAATGTCTCTAGCCTAATTAAGGCCAGATAATGACTTGTTGAGCTTGTAAATAGTGTTAGATGGAGCAAAAAGACCTTCAGGGAGGGCCATGTAAATGTCTTAGTGCAAATCACCATGAAAGAAGGCATTTTTAACACTATGTAGATGCCAATCATTAAGAGCTGCAAGTGAAGTTGTAGTCATCTTGGCCACATGATTGAAGGTGTCATTGTAGTCAACACCTAACTGTTGTGTGTAGTCTTTAGCTACCAAACATGTCTTGTATCTGTTAATGTTGCCATCAGACTTCCTCTTAATCTTATAGACCCATTTGTAGCAAATATGGGTCTTGTCAGAGGTCAAAGGAACCAAATCCTAAGTGTCATTGGCCTCAAGTGCTGCCAACTCCTCCTGCATAGCTATCTGCCACTCAGGAACCTGTGCTGCTTGCGGATAAGGAGAAGGTTCATGTTGTAAAGTAGTATTTAAAATGTAGGATTTATATTCAGCAGTCACTGAATCATAAGACATGTAAGATTGAATAAGATAAGGAGTGGAATAAGAGGAAGAAAAAGAAGGAAGAAGGCTCATCCGATGGAAATAATAATCCTTTAGATTGTCTGGAGATTGCCTATGCCTCTGAGGCTTCTGGTGAGAAGTGGAGAGTGTTAAAGGTGGCACAAAAGAAGAAGATTTCTCAGGAAACCATTGGATCGGCAAGAGGAGTTTGTGTAGCAGGCTGAGTAGAAGGTGAGGCTTGAGACTGTGAGTAGGGTCAGGAGTATGATCAATAGGAATATTAGGAATGTTAGATGGTGACGTAGAAGGATGGATAGAGTCATCTCGAAAAGGGTCTAGGAAGGAAGACATATCAAGGAGAGGTGATAAACCAGATGTGGTAAAAGGAGAGCGGCTTGTATCAGCTGATGCAAATGGTAAGACAGTTTCATGGAATTGAACATCCCTGCATACAAGGATATTCTTGGTGCTCAAGTCTTGAAGTATGTAACCCTTAGAAGTATGGGAAATACCAAGGAAAAGACAAGAAGTAGCTCTTGAATCGCACTTGGACTTGTGCGGGTTTAGGCTGCTGGCAAAGGCCAAATAGCCAAAGATTTTGAGCTTGCTGTAAACAGGTTTGATGGAAAATGACATCTCATGGGTAGTTTTCTGATGTAAGACATGCGTGGAGATAAGTTTCATGAGATAGGTGGCAAGATGCACACAAAACCCTCAATAGGATAAAGGCAACATGGCTTCGAGTTTTAAAGATTTTGCTATGGTGATGATATACTGATGCTTTCTTTCAGCCACCCCATTCTATTGGGGGGTGTAAGTGCAACTGGTTTGTTGGACAATGTCCTTGGCCATACAGATGTTATTAAACTTAAACTCTAGGCCATGATCAGATTTAATGATTTTGATATGCTTGTGAAAATGAGTATGGAGATATTGATAAAAGCTTTGTATGATGGTTATGAATTTGGATTTTGTTTTAAGCAAATAAGTCCATGTGTATCTACTGAAATCATCAACAATTGTCAAAAAAACGTTGGCCATATATTGTGGGGTGCTTATAGGATCCCCAAATATCCATGTGTACAAGATAAAACATACACTTCGAATCAGAAATGGACAATGGAAAAGAAGGCCTTTTATCTTGGCCAAAAGACAAACTGTACAAGGAAAATCTAAAGGAAGTACAGCTACAGAAGCATCCAACTTGTGGATTTCCTTTATTTTGGAGTGTGAAGGATTTCCAAGCTTGCAACGCCAAAGCCCGGAATGAGAAAAGAGTGAATCAGACACAGATGCATCAACAGAAGCTGCAAAACAAGGACTTGCTGGGCTTGCAAGTAAGTGCCATGAAGATAGTATAGGTCCTATCTTGGCTCGGCTGAACCATTCAATCTCTTGGAGATTATGTCAAGAAGTAGACAAATGTGGCTAAAGAATTGTATTACAGAAAGAGAGGCAGCAAGCTAGCTCAAAGAAAGCAGATTGAAAGAAAATGAAAGAACATACAACACATTGTGAATGATGAGTCCAGGAGTGACTTTTACTATCCCTATATGAGTTCTAGGAACAGTAACATTGTTTGGTAGTTTTATGATTGTGCTGGTCATGGGCTTGGAATACAGAAACAAAACTATAAAGAACATGCTATATGATTAGTAGCTCTTGAATCCAAGATACATACATTTAGATTATTATCTAAACAGTTACCTTTTCTGTTTCAGCTTGGGCAGACAAGACAACTGAGTGGAAGACACCAGCAGGGACACTGTGATGTGAGACCATAGAATCATCTTCAACATTCAGCAGACTCATTAACTTCTGGTGTTGTTCATAACTCAACATGGGAGGCTGATACAAAGGTTCTAAGGACTCCAACTGCCTATTCTCTCTAAGATCAATCATGTTCTCAGCCATATTCACTTGTGGTGTAGGCTTGAAGCCTGATGGAAACCCATGCTTTCTGTACCACCTCTCTACAGTATGCCCTACCATGCCACAATGTGTGTGTTGATGCAGCCTATGGTTATCTGGATAGAACCTATCACTTCTCCTCGGATACATAGTTCCTTGCATTATGTTGTAGAAGGCATTAGCCACTGTGTCTGCATCTTCTTCAGCCATCAAAGCAGTTTGTGCACTGCTGAAGGGAACCTGAGCCACTGCATTAGTGAGCTTTCTTTCATACTTGAGTGCCATTGAGAAAGCAGTGGCAATATGAGGAAGTGGTGTCATAACAAACACTTGGGACTTGATAGGCTCAAAGTCCTCATTTAGCCCCTTCACAAACTTGATCACATAGTCACTACCAACATAATCCTTCATCTGCTTGGTGACATCACACCTGCATCCTTGACCCTCACACTTAGGTATCCATCTAAGTGCCATCATCTCCTCCCAAATAACCTTGACCTTAGTGAAGTAATCGTTAACTAAACAGGATTCCTGCTTGGCAGCATAAAAAGACTCAAGAAGATCAGAGAGTCTAAAGGGATCTCCATGTCCATACATGAGTGTGAGTTTCTGCCACACCTTATAAGCTGTATTATAAAACATTATGCTCTGAGAAATAGAGGAAGAAACATTGTTCATTATCCCGAATGCACCATGTAATTCACCTGCTTCCAAGTGTGAAAGGTTGGATCATTCTTTGCAGGTTTGGGGACGGAGCGATCAATAAAGCCAATTTTATTCTTGGTAACAAGTGCCATTTTGAAAATCCTACTCTACGAGTGAAAGTTGTGTGGTGTGAGAGCGGGTTGTGCCAGGACAATTGCTGGACTGTCATTGGGGTGAAGATAGAACAGATTACTGTTAAGATTTTCATTCATGTTTCCTTGATTACTTCTCAAATTAGGTTAGAAATTATTCTGAGCATTGACACTTTTTGATCCAGACTCCGTATCTAAATGCAGTCACCAAACTCCAAGGTAAAAACAATCTACGGAATCAATCAACCGCATAGAAACAAAGCAGAGTCAATCACCCAGCCAAAATTAAAACTCTGCGCTCTAATACCACGATAACGTCACTATGATCATCGTATAAAATGAACTGAAATCAACAAATTCAAGCTATCATCATCTAAACAACACTATGAAAGCAAACAATCGAAGAACACAACAAACATTTAACAGAATTTGAACTACACGATTGGCGCCAAATCACGCTAAGAAAAAAATATCAAGCACTTAGAGAAGAGATCGATAGAGGAGAAGACAACAATTATTTCATCCAATTCAACCGTAAATTTTTTGTTAGAAGGCTTTATATAGAGACTGAAACTGAGTACACACGTGCCACAAGGCTGAATAACATCTGACTACCATCAACTACCACTACTACACACGGGCACTACTTAGTTGCTGAGTTGGCAACTGTGTTATGACATCTCTGCTGAGTTTTGTGTTTTCTCCTTGATCCATCAGCTAGTTAATCTACCAATCATGTCTTACCTTGAACTTGATCCGTGTGTTTCCTAACTAGCCAATGCCACATCACCTGAAATTGCCACCTTATCAGCCTTTGAGCTTCTTCCTCGTGCCAATGCAGCTGCTTCTACCTGCTGATATTTGATCCTTAACTTCAACAGAATCTTTTATACAATTTATACACTTGCTGAAAATCCATTTTAAAATAGTGTTAGTGGAATAGAATAAAAGATTTGATCCACTATAAATTGTATGTCTTTATACATTATCTCTCCGCTCATTCTTGCTTATTAAAGTGTCTATAAATATTGGGGTTGTCTTTATCAATGGTCAATTATTAGTATTAAATATTTAAGAGCGCAATAAACAAAATCCCTACAAATACCAAAATTTAAACAAAACCACTTCCGATATGTTACTTCTCTTGTAGCAACAGTAAAGTCGTAACCATGAATATCGTATTAAAACTCATCATTGACGCAGAAAAGAAAAAAAAAATGAAATGATCATATGCTACAATTTTTAATTTTCATTGTTCTGGCATTAATTAAAATTTGAAAGATCTCCGCCACCCCTCACTCCTTGAAACTCGGGATCTTTCTCGTGCATTTGTTTCCCGGGAAGCGTGTAATTAGATTCGGAGAAGGATATGAAGAATAGATTAAAAGGCCATGTGAATGAAGTATTACAGAAATAATATTGCAAATTTAAGTCTAGATCAATTATTTGACGTTATTTGAAAAAAAATAAACTTATATTGTGAAGAAAAGTAACATACTGCGTGAAGCCCACAAAGTATTAAAAAATGTAACGACTAGCACTTTTCAGCTGAATAATAATGGTTTAATATATTCCCCATCTTACCGGTTAATCATTTTGGCAACCACTTTATTCACTTGAATTTGTTTTTTTTTTTCATGACGAGCAGAACCAACCCGGTATTTTTTTTCCTACCATTCATGCGGATCTATGGAAATGATCATTCTCATTGAGGTTTTCTTAGTAACCATAAAAGTATAAATAGATAACTCTAAACTATATTCTAATCTTCTATTGCCTTTTTATTTAAACGTTCATTATTACCATAAATAGTCATCCACCGTTAACTAAAACCAAGTGTATTTCATGATAGACATTACTTTCTTACTTAACCAAGGAATCTACAATGCATAAATGCTTTTTTCCTAGCTAGTTATCCTCATATCGTGACCAACGGCAATTTCCTCAGGATACTTAAATCTGCAAATACTTTAAAATATTAAACGATAACCAGTAAAAAGGTGTAATGCTGGATACAGGGTTACTGATCCTCAGCAGACGGTGGAAAAATCTCATTCGAATTCTGTGGGAGAAGTTGCGCAATGCACCTTATGGTATATTGGGATATCACATTAAATTTAGACTATTGTGCTTATCCCTTGGCTGGTGCATTGGAGCCATGTTTTATTTATTTAATTATTTTTATTCAGGTGATTTTTCAATAAAGATACGAAGAGGATAAGGTTTTCAATCGGGGGTAAGTTAAGAGAAAAACTCTCTGAATTCTCTTTAGAAGTGTGAATTTTCTGATTCATGAACAAACAAGCTCAACCGAACATAATGTGCAGGAAATTGCTTCAAACGATTTGACTCAAAACAAAACATTCAACCATGAGAAATCATGAGAGATAAAGGAAGAAGTATTGGATAATGAAAATCCAGAGAGAAAGCTTCGTCACAAGCTGCATAACCGTCGGGTCTCTCCTCTCTCTTCTTTGGGGACTTCATCAAACAGTTTATATACAAGGAAGAAGGAAATAACAGAATAACTACCCGCCGAAATTACAAAAATACCCCCACTAGCTGTTACTCCTACGTTAATGAAATAAGGGCAAATCTGACTTTTCACACTCATTTAAATCTCTCCCGCCAAACAGCAAGCTCCTTCTTCCTTCGTCTAAAGCCTCAGCCGAATACTCCTTCCACAGCAGCGCATTCCAATGATTCCATCAACTTCTTCTGCTTCGCCACTGATCCCAGCTACACCATAAGCTGCTTATTAACCACTCTCACATTCCAATTTAGCAAACCATCAAGCTTTGCTTCCTGATCATCCTCCTTGCTCATGACCATCAACATCAACCATATCTTTGACACCCCCCCTCAAGCCATGCTTGTTATATATGTTGAACGTCCCCAGTTTGTTTAAAAGTTCCAGCAACCTTCTGCCATCCAATGCTTTGGTAAATAAATCCGCAAGCTGAAATTGAGTCTTAATAGGCATAAGCTTGATCACTCCAGATTGCACCTTTTCCCTAACTATGTGGCAATCGATCTCTATATGCTTTGTTCGCTCATGGAAGACTGGATTCTCTGCAATGTAAAGAGCACTCTTGCTGTCACAAAACATCTCCACTGGATACTGATCCTCAAGTCCTAAGTCCCTCACCATATAAAGTAACCATTGAACTTCACAAACTGCCGAAGCCATTGCCCTGTATTCTGCTTCCGCAGAAGATTTTGATACCGTAGTTTGCTTCTTGGACTTCCATGATATCAAGGCATCTCCTAAAAATACGCAATACCCCGAAACTGATCTTCTGGTCTCATGACAGCCAGCCCAATCAGAATCCACAAACGATTTCAATTTTAATTCCCCTGAGCTAGGAAACAAAAGACCTTGTCCAGCTGTTCCTTTCAAGTATCTTAGGATTCTATGTGCTGCCCTCAAATGATTAACTGTAGGACAGTCCAAAAATTGACTCAACTGCTGTACCCCAAACGAGATATCAGGTCTCGTGATAGTAAGATAGATTAGTTTCCCTATAAGTCTCCTGTATGAAGCCACATCTTCATACTGCTCAGAATCACTATGCACCAACCTCAAATGACTTTCCATCGGACTGATTGCTGGCTTACATCCTAGAAATCCTGACTCTTCCAACAGCTCCAGGGTATATTTCCTTTGGTTGATCAGAATGCCCTTGTGTGATCTTGCCACTTCAATGCCAAGAAAATATTTCAATTCACCAAGATTTTTGATCTTAAACTTCCTATGTAACGCTGCCTTGACATTCTCAATAGATGCTAAATCATCAGAGGCTAGTATGAGGTCGTCTACATACACCAACAATACCAACAATGAATCTCCTGCCCTTCTTGTGAATAGTGTGTAATCATTCATGGATTGTGAGAAACCTTCTGATACTAGAAAGGCTGTCAACTTCGCATTCCACTCCCGGCTAGCCTGCTTCAAGCCGTATAAAGACTTTTGCAGCTTGCAAACCAATCCATGATGTGGTAGAGTGATTCCAGGAGGGGGAACCATGTAGATTTCCTCATGCAATTCACCATGTAAAAACGCGTTATTTACATCCAGTTGATGTACATGCCATCTACGTCTGGCTGCCAAGGCAAGCACCATCCTAACTGTGCTCATTTTTGCAACTGGAGAAAAAGTATCCTGGTAATCCACCCCTAGCTGCTGAGTGTAGCCCTTGGCTACCAATCTCGCTTTATACCTTTCCACTGAGCCATCTGCCTTGTACTTTATTTTGTATACCCATTTACAGCCTATGGGTTTCTTCCCTGGTGGCAATTCTGCCAACGTCCAAGTCCTGTTATCTTCCAGCGCAGATATTTCAGCCTCCATAGCTCTCTGCCATTCAACAGACTTAGCTGCTTCTTCATAAGTTTTAGGCTCTGTGCATACACTTACATTCAAGACATGCATTTTAAATTTTGGTGCTAGCAGATCAAAGGTGAGATATTTGTTGAGAGTGTGTGGGGTAGTAGGATCAATTTCAATTTCAGGATTTGGATGATTCATATTGGCATTGATATGTTTAGCAATTTGACCACAGTAGTATTGCTTCAGATAAGACGGTGGTTGTTTAGTTCTTTGTGGTCTTGGGACTGGTAGTTCTATACTGATTGACTTGACGGGAACAGAATTATACTGTTCAATTGATGAGGCTGACTCATGAGCTGAAATATGTGGAACTGAAGATGATGAAGATGGTGAAGATGTTGGGATATGTGGAACTGAAGATGATGAAGATGGTGAAGATGTTGGGGAGGATTGAAAGTGATTTAAAGGCTGATGATGTGAGGATTGATTTTTATATGGACTGTTTGACAGTTGATGCTGTGAAGAAGGCTGAGAATGAGCTGAATCTGAGATATGATGCACTGGAGATTGAGATTGGGATTGAGATTGGATAGGAGGAGGCCCCCTAGATGTGGCAGTGGGTTTGTCATGAATCTCAGTGCCACAACTAGGTATAGGAAGAGGAGAAGTTTGAGTGTTGGGAGGAGCAGTCGACCAGCTAGAGGGATGATCTGAGGTAATTGACATGGGTTCAGCAACAAATGGAAATTTAAATTCATCAAACGTCACATCTCTAGATATAAACACATCTTTTGTATTTAGGTCTTGCAGTACATAGCCCTTAGTACAATGAGACAAGCCCAAGAAAATGCTCTTCCTGGCCCTTGGACCAAACTTGTCCTTTGCAGGAAGGGTAACTGTGGCATAACAAAGACATCCAAAGGTTTTCAGATTTGAATAAGAAGGAGGTTGTTTGTGAAGAAGTTCATGAGGTGTTCTATGATTTAGTAAAGGAGAAGGAGAAATATTTATGATGTAAACGGCATGCTGAACACAGAAGCCCCAATAGGGCGTGGGAACTTGGGATTGAAGTTTAAAGGCTCTTGCAACATTCAAAATGTGCTGTTGCTTTCTCTCAACAATGCCATTTTGTTGAGGGGTATATACGCAGCTCGTTTGATGTACAATGCCTTTAGAAGCAAAGAAGGAGGTCATTTGAAATTCAAGGCCATTGTCAGTTCTTATCATCTTGATCTCAGTGTCAAATTGTGTCTTAACATAATTCCAGAAACTTTCTATAATTTTCCTCGTTTCTGACTTTGTTCTCATCAAATACACCCAACAATATCTACTATGATCATCCACAATAGTAAGAAAATAATGTTGCTGATAGATGGTTGGGTGTTTATATGGACCCCAAATGTCCATATGTACAAGAGAAAAGGGAACATGAGTGACAGAATGAGAAATTGGAAAAGGTAAACGTTTTTGTCTAGCAAGTGGACATATAGAACAAGAGTGTGAATTAAAACTTGAGTCAATGGAGGGATCTAATTTGCTGAAATCCTGCATTCTGGATGATGATTGATGGCCTAGCCTGGAATGCCAAAGGAAAGCATCTGAAGAGGTTGACATAGCTAGTGCGTGCCAAGGATTGACTGAAGCAAGGACATGCTGAGATTGACCAACAAAGTGATATAGGCCACGGATCACCCTAGCTGAACCAATCATCTTCTTGTTGGCATGATCCTGGATGTGACATATATTGGCATGAAATAATAAATCAATGTTCCCAGAATGCGTGAGTTTACTGAGAGAGATCAAGTTAAAGTTGAAAGACGGTACACACAGGACCTTATGCAATGTTAGACACGGGCTGACACTTACTGTCCCTATATGTGTGACGGAAGTGGAAAGATTGTTGGGCAACTTGACGGATATATTTGTGACAGGGGTATATGAATCAAACAAAGAAAGAGAACAACAGATATGGTCGGTGGCACCAGAATCTAAAATCCATAAACGTGAATGCTCATGCATCACATTACCTTTCAACTTACTTGAATCAGTGGCCTGTTGAGCTGACATAACAGCATGGTGACTGGCAGGGTCTTCTGTCACATTTCCTTTCATCAAGAATCCCCTGTCTTTGTGGTCCTGCAGCAAGCTCATCAGCTGCGTATACTGTTCCTGCGTGAATGAAGGAACTACAGGTGCAGCAGTTAAAGTAGCATTGTCATTAGTGGACTCATTAACCTGAAATGCATCACAATCCGCATGATTATACAGAGATGGACCACCTTCCACACAATTCACCTGTCCCTTGGGCTTGTAACCCGGGGGAAAACCATGCTTCCTATAGCATCTGTCAACGGTATGCCCCAACATATTACAAAACGTGCACACAGGACTTTTAGAATTATTACTTCCATACCTCTGACTTCCCCTGCCACCTCTTCCAGCAGGTCTTTGCCAACTCATACCTGAATTATTGACATTCATAGGTCTAGGACCAAAATTCTCATATTTAGGCACACTGTTCACATTCAACACCTGCGAAGGATTATTGCTAAACTGAATCTGTCCTCCACTGTAATGTAGTTTTCTCTCTAACTTGACAGCCATAGCAAACGTTGTTTTTAAGTCTGGTAAAGGACTAGATAACAGGACTTGAGACTTCACCGGCTCGTACTCATCACTGAGCCCCTTGATAAATCTGATAACGTAATCATCCTCTAGAAATTTGTTGATTTGGCTGGATACATTGCACGTACATCTATTACAGACACAGCTAGGAATTGCTCTTAAAACCATAAGTTCTTCCCATAGAGTTTTTAATTTCGTATAATATTCAGTAACTGAAGAACCGTCTTGCTTGGTAGCATAGAACAGTTCTTGTAAATCCGATAGTCTAAACACATCCGCATTTCCATACCTGTGCTTAAGATCATTCCAAATGTCCAGTGCATTATCAAACCACATAACGCTTTGGCCAATCGAAGGAATTACAGAGTTCACAATCCACGCAGCAACCATGTTATTCGCCTTAGTCCAAGCAGAATATCTACGATTAGTTTCCAGAGGTTTAGGAATATTACCTGTAATGAATCCAACCTTGTTCTTTGATTCAAGAGCTCTTCGAAAGGTCCTGCTCCATCCGTGATAGTTGTTACCATCCAACAGTGGCTGTACAAGAACAAGCGATGGACTATCTCCAGGATGAATATATAGTGGATCTTCTGACGGATCATTTGAGGAGGTGGAGGCATTTACGGGAGACTGACTAGAACTCGCAGGTGAATTTTGATTCGAAGCCATAAATGTGCCAAAATTCATCGAATTACAACCAATTTAGGTTTGAATGGCTCTGATACCATGTGAATTTTCTGATTCATGAACAAACAAGCTCAACCGAACATAATGTGCAGGAAATTGCTTCAAACGATTTGACTCAAAACAAAACATTCAACCATGAGAAATCATGAGAGATAAAGGAAGAAGTATTGGATAATGAAAATCCAGAGAGAAAGCTTCGTCACAAGCTGCATAACCGTCGGGTCTCTCCTCTCTCTTCTTTGGGGACTTCATCAAACAGTTTATATACAAGGAAGAAGGAAATAACAGAATAACTACCCGCCGAAATTACAAAAATACCCCCACTAGCTGTTACTCCTACGTTAATGAAATAAGGGCAAATCTGACTTTTCACACTCATTTAAATCTCTCCCGCCAAACAGCAAGCTCCTTCTTCCTTCGTCTAAAGCCTCAGCCGAATACTCCTTCCACAGCAGCGCATTCCAATGATTCCATCAACTTCTTCTGCTTCGCCACTGATCCCAGCTACACCATAAGCTGCTTATTAACCACTCTCACATTCCAATTTAGCAAACCATCAAGCTTTGCTTCCTGATCATCCTCCTTGCTCATGACCATCAACATCAACCATATCTTTGACAAGAAGTTCAAATTTGTTCTTGCGGTTGTACACACCGAGATTCTTTCATCCTTGCAAACTTTCTACAGATTTGCATCCGTATATTGTTATCTCCATGCTTTTGGCACAACACTCCACTGTTGTTAGTTGAAATGACACGTTCCAAGGTAGCCAAGCGAGTCATAAAGAAGAAAGATAGCACCAAATCTAGTACCCTTCATACTTCAAGCACTAGCAAAAATGGCCTCTCCTCAAAGGACACAGGAAGGAAGATGAAAAACGCCATTGCCCAGCAGAAAACTAGTATGCAGAAATGGGGTTACTCCCCTCTTGTGAAGAAGATGAAGAGGAGGATAACAAAAAAGGCTCCTGATCATGGAGATAAAGAACTCCTTGCACTAGAAAGACTGCCTTCATCCCCCCGGAAAGGCCCCGGTAAGGTTGTCCTCAAATCTCCCTCATGAGCAGCCATGGATTGTTTAGTGGAGTCTTTTTCTCGCCAAGAGTTTTACCTAGAGGGTAAAGACCTCAAGGATGTGACCTGCCCTGTCAACCTGCCAGCAGCCGCCTGGCAAACACTACCAGCCAAACATCCGCTGGTGCACCACACGTAATCCACCTGATGGCAAGTCAAGTTTGCCAGCTGATGTGACGGGTGTGCCTGAAGTCAACTCTGTTGTCACCCCTATCAAGTCACTTTCAAGATAAGCATTGGTTAGCGCGCCATGAGCGTGATAGTTAGTTGGCACACCAGAAACACCAGTCGGCACGCTCAGTGGACCAAGTGCCTCGCATGTCAAGGCCTCAACACACCACAAACTTGGCACGCTAAGCCAATGAGCCAATAACAAACAACCTAGCGTGCCACAAACTAACATTGAGACGAGTAAGCCATGAAGCTTTCTATTTGCTAACAATAGGAAGCTAGATCACTGCATGAGGTTTAAGAAAATGGAGGTAAAAGCATAGTGTGAAGGTGTTTGTCAATGTTAAAACACTCAAACAGGATGACGATTGGGAAAAGTGCCTTGTAAGGTGCTTTATGGGAAAGTTTCTTTGGAGGCAAGTAGTATAAAACCTAGCCAAGTCTTGGAAACCTAAGCACCGCATAAACTTCCATGACTCTGGTTGGATTATTTTTAAATTTGGCATAGTATAGGACATGCAAGCAGTTCTCTACTCAGGCCCTCTTTGTGTATGAAAGGTCACTAATCTTAAAGAGAATGCCGAAGTTTTTCAGATTTGGTGCTGAAGAGATGGCCAATGTGCCAGTATGGGTAAACTTCCCAGGGTTGCCTGTGAATTTGTGGGATGAACTAATGTTGTCTGACTTGTGCACATAAAATAGGCAACCCCTTGATGGCGAACTAGCTAACTGCCTCTAGGGGTACATGGAACTATGCCAGAACGATGGTGGAGATTGACTTGAGTAAAGAGCTTGCAACAGAAATCGAGTTTGAGCTATCTAATGGAGAGAGTTTTACGCAAAAATTGGAATACGAGAAGCTGCCCCAATTTTGCTCAAAGTGTAAACTGCTTGGGCATAACAATGGAGCACATAAAGAAGAAGAAGAAGAGCTACCATTGGAAAAGAATGAGAAAGAATGAGAAACAGTGATTAGCACAAGTGAAAATGTGATAATACTTTCCCCCAAGCCCCCAAACAAAAAAAGAGGTCAAAGGAAAATGAGGCCTAGCCAAGCCATAACACAACGTGCCAACGACGACTTGACACAGCATGCTAACGAAGTCCCCCCCCCCCCGCTCAGCATACGGAGAACAAAAACCAAGACCACCAAGCTATGGAATTGGCGCATCTAGGATATGTTCAATTGACAGAACAAATGCAAGAAGTGGATAGACCAAGTGACCACCCAGTCAAGGAGGGACTACCATCCCTACAAGTCTTTTAGTCCTCAGTATACAAAGACCATCATATTGAGAGGATGAAGGAGCTAAGCCAGCTAAATGGCTTAAAAGAGGTGATCACAAGAACTAAAGCCCTTGCCCTGAAAAAGGCGAGAAGCTACAAATGGCCAAAGTGATGGCTAAGGGTGTAGGTTGCTCAACCTCAACATGAACATAGGATGCTGGAACATAAGGGGCTGCAACAAGCTTCTCAAACAACAAGGTTTGCTTGCTTTTGCTTATAAATATAACTTGCATGTATGTGATATATTAGAGACAAAACTGCATAGCACAATGCTGGCACAAATTGTGCATGACAAGTTTAGGCACAAGGAGCATGCGCATAACTTTGACTCCCCCTAGTAAAAGGATTTTACTAGTATGGAATCCTGATTTTGTTAGTTTAACTATAGTTAGCATTGATGCACCGCCTATATTTTGTTAACTTGAAAGCATCGTCACTAGGCAGTCTCTATATGTCAGTTTTATATATGACTTTAACAAGCTCAAGGCTTATCTTCCCCTTGGACAGTCCTTGGTGACTTTAACTGTCTTGAATGAAGGGGAAAGACTTAGTGTCATGCTAGTTTCTTTCTATGGTCTTAAATATTAGCTAAATTGTTTCCTTCAATGTGGCTTGTTTGAAGTTTCATATACAGGTTGCACGCACACTTGGGATGATGGTACCATTAAAGATCGTGTAATGGTCAACAACCACTTTGAGGGGACCTTCCCATTGGAAATGGCTCACCTACAGGTGCCATGGTGCATTTCAGATCATCTCCATGTCTTCTAGCTTGCAAGATGGTGGCCTTAAGCCAAGACCCTTCTTCAAGTTTTAAAAAATGTGGACTAATCATGACTCCTTGTTATCCTTGGTTGGGCAATGTCGGGTCGCTAGCATAAGGGGTAAATGATGTTTCAATTATGCAAAAAATTGAAGGCCCTCAAAGCCCCACTAAGAGAGTTCAACAAGAAGGACTTTTCTCATATCTTTTCAAGGGATGACAGGGTAGAGGACTTGATATTGATACAAGACAAATCTAACACACAATAAGTACCACACCATGGAAAGACAAACTTGAAGCTCAAAGGCAGTTGGATTTCAACTTGAAGGAGGCTTAAAAGAGGTACTTTGCTCAATTGGACAAGGTAACTATGTCCAGCTAAGTGATAGAAACTCTAAGTTCTATCAGTCTATACTCAGTAGGAAGAAGGCTGAAAGCTCCATCACTAGCATCCAATCGGAGAATGGCATGATGTCCACCTCCCCTGACTAGGTGGCCTAGCAGTTTCTGCACTTCTACACCAAATTGCTAGGCATATCCGAGGCGACTAAGCAAGCGGATGACAGATCATTGGACTTAGGCCTAATCTATCCCCACTAAAGGCAGCCAACTTGGCTCAGCCTATCTTAGACGAGGAGATCAAAGTAGCCATCTTCAGTATAGACCAAGATAAGGCCCCTGGCCCTAGTGGCTACTCTTATCAATTCTTTATTAAGGCCTGGCATGTGATTGACAGGGACACCACAAAGGCCATATATGAGTTCTTTGTGAATGGCAAACTGCTAAAGCAACTCAACCATGCCTTGATTTCCCTGGTTCCCAATGCAAACAATGGCACTAGAATGGAGGTCTACATGCCTATATCCTGTTGCAATGTGGTATACATGGTCATTTAAAAATTTTTGGTGAGCAGGTTAGCTCTAGTTGTGGGGGACGTCATGGATCATGCTTACCCAGGATTCCTTGAAGGCAGATGAATGATGCATAATGTATTCCTAGTCCAAGAGTTGGCCGGAGAGTATGACAAGAAGCGTACTACTCCAAAGTGTATGCTCAAGGTGGATATAAGGCTGGCTTTTGAATTTATAAGCTAGGACCTTTTAAGTGCTATGCTGATTGGCCTGTGCTTTCCT
Source organism: Eustoma russellianum (assembly GCA_036186865.1). Taxonomy (NCBI): domain Eukaryota; kingdom Viridiplantae; phylum Streptophyta; class Magnoliopsida; order Gentianales; family Gentianaceae; genus Eustoma; species Eustoma russellianum. The sequence goes on along the minus strand of AP025061.1, from coordinate 8,791,924 downwards.
TAGAGATTGTTGGGTGCGTCATGGAGTGTGTCATGCCGACCTCTTAGTCACAATTAATGGCGTCCCCCATGTCTTCTTTAAAAGGACGAGATGGCTCAGGCAGGGTGATCCCCTATCTGCTTTCCTATTTGTCATTGGCATGGAATACTTATCAGATCATGTTCCATCCAAAATGTGAAGAGCAACGAATTACCACCTTTACTTTGCTGATGGAGCCCTTATAGTCTTTACAAGAGGGAACATCGCCTTGGTGCAAAAACTATTGGAGGCCCTAAGCACCTTTGGGTCATGTTCTAGCTTAAAGGCAAACATGGAGAAGTCCTAAATATACTTCGCTAAAATAGGGGAGAAGGGAGTAACCTTAGAGCCATCAACATCTTTTCCCTTGGATCTATGTCTTCCAGATACTTGGGGATCCCTATTGCTGGTCGCAAACTCCAATTCTCACACTATTTTGACAATGTTGTCAAGCTGTGGAAAGAGTTGGCCTATAAGTACCTCAACACTATCTTATGCTAGTAGGTTTGAGTTAATCAAATCAGTTTTACAGGTTATAAACTATTTTTGGTTAAGTGCCCTTCTTTGGGGTAGCACCTTGAGATTAAAAGAATGCTTAGATGTCATGGAGACAAGTGTGCCTTCCCAAGACTGAAGGGGCGCTGAGAGTCATTGATCTAAAGGCATGGAACGTTGCCCTTTTGGCAAAATACGTATGTGACATTCATCACAAGAAAGAGACACTTTGGACCCAATGGATTTGCCATTAGTACAAATTATATGCCAACTTAAAGATTAAGCCTGCTAGAAATGCTGACCTCCCGCGATTGCGGAAGTTTTTAGCTCGTCCAGACACACCCATATGTAAGGAAGGCTCCCTCAAGGCTGCCAACGAGCTCTTGGCACACTGGGACTCAGAGGGAGATTTACAACCAAAACTCGCCGATGAGTACTTTTGGCCCAAACCCACTGCCAGACCCTGGCATCAGATGGTTCGGGACTATGCCTTTACCCTCAAGCACGTTTTATTCTTTGGATGGTAGCTCCGGGCAAGCAGCTCACCAAGGATGGGCTACCTTACCTGGACGTCAACAGTTGCTCTTTCTGCTCAGCAGATATTGAGGCAGGTAATCATAGTCTGTTAGAAGGCATCATGGTGAAGGAGGTGTGGATGAACATTTCTAGTTGGATTAGCCTCCGAAATAACCTCATCACTCATATCATGGGGTAGACAGCAACTCAAGGGAAAGACTTTTCATGCCAAGGTGATCAAAATTGTGCGTGTAGCCACGATTTATTTTGTTTTATAAGGCAGGAACAAGAATATTTTTGAAGGTGCATCATTTTCATCAAGGGATGTAATTCATAAAATATGTATCAATGTATATCAAGTTATGTTTAAATGGTACCCACACTTTTTAGCTATCAGCTAAGGCAGCCTATTGCCTACCTATGTATTAGCTATTTGTGTTGGATAGATGTTGAAGTAGCATATTGCCCATGTAGTTAGGGTCTTTTGTATAGGTTACATCTCCCAAATTTTTTGATACATTGGTTAATATAATGTTTGCATTTTAACCAAAAAAGAAGAGGATGGCGGCGGCTAGTTATACAATTTGGCCATCTACACTATTTTCTGCAATTGATAAGTATCCAATGTTGTTGAGCTGATAAATATCCACCATTGATGAGCTTTCCAAGAAGATAACCAATGATGAAGACGTGGAGCATAACCCACAAGTTGGAGACATACAGAGGGTTGGAGAGAGAGGAATCATGTATGAGAGGCACCAAAGGGTCCAGTCACAAGAAGCAAAGTGAAAGAACTAAAGCTGGACGTTATCGCAATACTTGCAGAAGCTGTGCGATACCAAGAGGACAACTTAGCTGAGCATTGGTATTATCTTTTGGAACCTCAAAATCAGTTTTGATGAAGGAATAAAGAGCATTGGATAGAGGGAGGGCTGGATGCAATGTCTAGGCATGCTCGTGTATGGATCATGCGTAAAAGGTCTTGCAGGGCCTAGTTTTTGGCCCTCATAACTTGTACTCTTTTCTAATATATTTTTGAGCCATGTTACTTGTTTCTGGAGTGTTTTTAGACATAAAAATGTTAGTTAAAGATAGGAAAGTAGGCTTTCCAAATTTGGAAAAAAGCCTAAAAAGTAGGGTTTTTACAGAATGACCAATCTTGGTATTTTGGCCATAACTTTCTTATACGACGTCTTTTTGAGGTGATTTAAGATGATATCGAAACTAGACATCTAGGGGTACAACTTGCTAGAAGATCTCATTGACATATTTGTCCGCTAGAGGTCCGAGATAAGGCGTGAAAGATTGATCAGATGTGAGGTGATAAAAGTCAAAAAGAAGATCTGTCTTATCTCTTGTAAACTAGGTTTCTCATTTGTAGGGCTATATGTATCTAGGTTCGCTACCTAGAAAAGCCAATTTTTGAATGAAAACTTATAACTTTTGGCCAAAGGCTGCCTAGCAAGGTTCTTCCTTGTGTTTTCTTTGTTCCTTGATCAAAACTAGATTCTATATCAACGTCTTGAGCAAACTTTTTAGGGGAATCGAATCCTACCTTCTTGAAGACATGTACCAAGGGTGGTTTGCCATTCTTGGACCATGAACAAGCTTCAAGGAGGCGGATATAACTCAGTTTGAACAAGAGACATACGGCCATGGGTGGTTGTTGAACATTTCTTATCACGGAACAAGGTTTCTTGTGGAAGACACGTTTAGAACGAAGGAGAGGTCCGTTCTTTTTGCCTGAGGCACGTATCAATTTGGTATCAGAGCTAAGTTTCTTTATTCTAAACTCTTATTTTCCATTTGTTCATATAATGCACACCGCCCTATCAATCTTAAAAAGAACTTTCAACCATGTACCTCTATTTCACCGCTGATTTTTTTATAACTTCTTACACCCTTGTTTTGCATGTAATTTTGCTAAAATGAATTCTTATTGCACTGAATATCCATCATCCTACCTGCATATTCTTCAAAAAAAGAAGGTCTCGGCCGAACTCTAAACAACACCAACTAGGGTTTTGCATCTAAAGTTTGCATCTTTTCCTTGTATGCGCTCAACTTGTTATCCTTTGTGTCTTGTTTGTGGATTTGAAACTCTAGGATTTGCATCAAGACACCCCATTAGCAACAAATACAAAAAACAAATTGCATAAAAAACTACCTAGTCATATCTTGCATTCTATTCTAGTTGCTAAGAAACTATTAGTTAAAATCGGTTTTTTCTTGTGAAGTAATTGTTTGAATTTTAGTTGGTTTGTGGTGCAACAAATTTGTCCTTACCGAAACCCAAAAAGAACCTAAATAGCCATTAAAACATCCCAAAGGAATTTAACTTTAGCACACATAAACTGCCTTGTCAGTACCCTCACAGAAACAGCCCCACACCCCAAGACAAGAACCTAAACTATACAAAACCTAATCCCAAATAAAATCCCCCTCTACACTCGGCCAACCCCAAATATCACCCCCTCAAACACCCAAAAACACCCAAAACAGCGTGTGATCAGCTCCTAAACTACCTACACCCTTATCTCCAACCCTAATTACCCATTAAAAATACATCAAAATAGCCCCACCCGATGGCAAGCACAAAGGCAAAATTGACACACAAATTCGCCACAAGCTAAAGCGAAGCGTGGAAAGTTCATGAGAGCCTTGAAATACAACAACATACATCCAGGGGGCACTGTAAAAGGCATTTCCCTTCTGTTAAAAAAAATAGAGGTGAAAAAAGCAGAAAGTCTATATTTCGGTCCAAAGGCATGTTTGCCATATATATATCTATATCTATATATATATATATATATATATATATATATATACATACACATATATATATTCATATATATATACATATATATTTTCATTTTAGCTTGGTGCATACTAAAAAGAAGGATTGAAGTTGTACGGTTGTCACCTAACAATCCCTGTTGCCATTATCGAAGCCCTAATCGGCCTAAACTATAATATTCAACCAAATTCATCCTACACATTTTGGAACAAATTCGATGCAACTTAGACCACTAAAGGCATATAATTTTGTCATATACTTGGCCAAGTTTAACTAAGGATTTCCCAAAGCAACCCCTTAGTGATTCTTTGGCTCCGCAGGTATGTATTCTTTCGGTTTCTTGCATTTCTTTGATTCTAAGTGTGACCTAATTTTTTTGGTACTACCCACTCTCTTGGCCTCTATGTTGAGTGACATACCTCCCATTGAAGAAGATATACAAGCTAAATTTTGAAGACCACAAATTGTTTACTCGACTTGATATGGCTTCTAGTTTAGTGTCATATGGAGAAACGCAAGGCGAGTCATAAAAGGCTTTTGAGTAGTGAGAAAAAAAAGATGGGAGGTAAAATCCTAAGTGAGTGAATCCATAGACAAGTGAGAGAAGGCAGTATATTCATGTTTTTGTTTTTCCTAAAGTAATTATATTTCTTTCATCTTTGTGTTAGTTTTATTTTTTTCCTTTTAAAAATTAATTTCAGGTTCGATCATATAAATGGCCCAACACACCCGGGAGTAATGCTTCAGTCCCGCACCATTCAGAAGCGGCCAATCTACTCGTGAAGTTAGAAAGCCTAGCATAAATGATGACCAGAATGTCCAATAAAATGGACCAAGTTAGGAGCCAATTAGAGGACATCGATGCAACTCAAAGGTCATAGAACACTGTGATCAAAAGGGCTACCCATTTTGAAGGTTGAGGCCGAGGAGGAGGAATACATGGCCGATACCCTATGAGGATGCCCACGATGGAGGAAAGACTAGACGGTGTTGAGCAGTATCACTTTATAGAATTACCCGAGGAGGAGGTGAATTCCCCAAGGTATCCTCATACAGCTCATGGCTCAGCCCATGAAGCTAGAAAGGTCAAGTTGAAAATCCCTTAATTCAACGTTAAGAGCGACCCTGAGGCCTACCTAGTGTGGGAAAACAGGTAGATCTCATATACTCTTGTAATTAGTTGTCTGAAATAAACAAGGTGTATTTTGCAGCTATAGAGTTTGTAGATTATGCACTTGTTTGGTGGGACCAATTAAAAAATGTAAGGCAAAGAACCGGGGAAGGTCGGATCAACACTTAGGAGGAAATGAAACAGTCAATGAGGCGATGATTTATACCACAACATATGAAAGGTCCCTATTCCAAAGATTGCAACACCTTACGTGGGGAAAGAGAATGGTTGACGAGTATTTTAAGGAGCTGAAACTGTTAATGATTCGGGCCAACGTGCAAGAAAGAGAAGAAGCCACAATGGTGCGATTCTTGGAAGGTCTAAACCGAGATAAAGCTAATATGGTGGAGTTGCACCCATATGTAGATCTGGACTCCATAGTTTATATGGCAGAGAAGGTGGAGAAGCAACTCAAAAGAAGGACCACGGAGCCCTGACCGTTCTCGCAAAACCCTTAAAACTAAGGCCAACGGACTTTCCTACAAAGTTCAAATTTTTGGCCTCAACCTCCAAGCTCTCGGCCGACCACCAGCCTAGCCTGAAGAATGGAGAAAGATAAGGGGAAAAGTGAGGAAAATGTTTCCCAAAAAGGTACGTTCTCTAACCCTTCAAGTAGGACTAAAGATGTAAAATGTTTCCGATGTCAAGGCATAGGCCATATAGCATCTCAATGTCCTAATAAATGAATCATGTAACTTGATGATTGTGTTGGGTATTACTCAGCCTCTAAGCATGAAGAAGAAGAAAATTTCAAGGAAACATTAGAGGTAGAGAAATGCATCAGGGGAGAAAGAAATGTCTCATATAGAGAATTTCTTGTCATTAGACAAAGCCTTCAAGCACAACCTAAAGTCGATTAAAATGAGCAACACCAAGAATATATTTTTCATACTCAATGCATGGTAAGTGGGAAGGTTTGCACCATGATTGTCAATGCCGGATAGTGTGCTAACATTGCTAGTGTAGAATTGGTAAGAAAACTTGCGCTACCCTTTCTTGATCACTCTAGACCATATAAGTTACAATGGCTTAATGATTGTGGTGATGTGCATGTAGGTAAACAAGTTTCGGCACCATTCTCTATTGGTAGTTATCATGATTAAATTTTGTGTGACATTGTCCATATACATGCTAGTGATATCTTATTGGGAAGACCATGACAATATGATAGGCAAGTAACTTTTGATGTTTTCGTTAATAGATAAACATTTAAAATCAATAACAAATTGTATAAACTACATACTCTATCTTCACAAAAGGTTTTAAAATATCAACATAGAATGTATAAAAACTGGGAGTCAAAAGAAGAGAAGGAAGCGGAACAAAGATTCATTAAGTCAATGAAGTAAGAGCCTAGGAAGAGATGAAGAAAAAGAAAAACAACCCTCCAGGAAGTTGGCCCAACAGCCTACCTCGAAGCATGAAAAGTCACATAGGTATAAAAAGTCATTTTACATAAAATCTTCTGAAATTTCGCATGCTTTGATGTCGCATAAAACAATGCTTATAACGTTTTTTAAGGATGTTTTATTTGCTGATTCGAATTTACCCTCCACTTTGCCGAGTGGAGTTGCGTCATTGATACGTTAATTCTTAGACTTGTTCCCGTGAGAGGAGCCTATAGGACTACCGCCGTTGCGAGTAGTCGAGCACCAAATCAATCTTATATAGGTGTAACACAACCTAATTGTCTAGCATATCGAGCCAACCCTGAAGAATAAAGGAGATTCAACGTTAGGTGAAGACCTTTTTTGACAGGGAATGAATTAGGGAAAACATGAGCTCATGTGTGGTACCGGTCATCATAGTGCCAAAGAAGGATGCCTCATAGAGGATGTGCATAGATTGTCATGATATCAATAAAATCAAGATAAAGTACAGGTACCCCGATTCCTATATTGGATGATATACTCGATGAATCATATGGTGCTAAGTAATTTACGAAAATTGATCTAAAAAGTGGATACCATCATGTTCGAATTAGAGAAGGAGATGAATGAAAATCCGTATTCAAAAATAAATTTGGATTGTATGCGTGATTAGTCATGCTTTTTGGTTTAACTTATGCACCTAGTACTTTCATGCGATTAATGAACTAAGTTTCACTTCTATTCATTGTTAAATTTGTGGTAGTCTAGTTTGATGATTTCTTGTCCTACTCTAAAACATTGCATGAACATATTGCTCATCTATGTGCTGTTTTGGAAACATTGCAAAAAGAAACTCTATGTTAATTTTAAGAAATGCTCATTCTACCTTGATAAGATCACCTTCTTAGGATAGATGTTAGTGCGAATGGCATTGAGGTAGATCAAGGAAAAATTAAATCTATCATAGAATGACATACACTTAAGAATGCGAGTGAAGTTAGGAGTTTCCATGGACTTGCTAGTTTTTATAGGTTATTCATGAAAGATTTTTCTTCTACCTCTGTCCCCTTGAACGAAATAGTGAAGAAAGAAGTTGGCTTTCATTAGGGCGAGGCGCAAAAAAACATTTGACTTGTTAAAGGAAAAAATTACCACCGCACCTATCCTTAAGTTGCCCAGCTTTGAAGAAACTTTTGAAGTTGAATGTGACACATCGAAAATAGGTATAGGCATGTTTTCAAAAGAATCTAAATGGCCAGTTGCGTATTTTAGTGAGAAACTCAAAGGCGCTCAACTAAACTATTCGACGTATGATAAAGAGATTTATCCATTAGTTAGAGCTTTACAAACATGGCAAAACTACTTGCAGCCCAAGGAGTTTGTGATTCATACAGATCATGAATCTCTTAAGTATCTAATAGGCCAGAAAAAATTAAACAAGAGACATGTTAAATGGCTAGAACTCATTGAAAAATTTCCTTATGTGATTCAATATAAGAAAGGCAAAGATAGTATCATAGCTGATGCACTATCTAGGTGATACACTTTGATTACTTCACTTTCATCTAATTTACTTAGATTTGAATTCAGCAAGGAAATGTATGCTGAAGATCGAGAGTTTCTTTCTATCTATGAGGCATGTGTTTCGTCTTCTTTAGGTAAGTTTTATATCCCTAATGGATATTTACTTAAAGAAAACTAGCTGTGTATTCCATGATGTTCTATCTGCGAATTGTTGGTTAAGGAAACCCATCGAGGCTACCTTATGGGTCATTTATGTTTTTAAAAGCTTTGGATATTTCCATGAATATTTCTTTTAACCACATATGCGCATAGATTAAGAAAAATTGCGTGCTAGTTGCATTACTTGTAAGCAAGCAAAATATAAAACCGAACTGCATGGATTGTATAAGCCGTTACTGGTTTCTTCTAGCCTTTGATCTGATATTTCTGTGGACTTTGTTCTTGTTTTACCAAGGTCTAAACACGGTAAAGATAGTAATTTTGTGGTTGTCAATAGATTTTCCAAGATGGCGCACTTAATTGCATGTATAAAGGTTGATGATGCTTCGTATGTCGCTGCATTATTGTTTAACGAAGTGGTATGTTTACGTGGTATGTCACGAACAATTGTTAGCGATAGGGATACTAAACCTTGGGTCATTTTTGGCGTGTTTTGTAAGGAAACTTGGGAACTAAGTTTTTGCTTTCTGCTACTGCACACATACAAACTAATGGTCAAACTGAAGTCGTTAACAAATATCTCAATTATTGCGTGCTATAATTCAAAAGATTTTTAAGAATTGGAAAGATTGTTTACCATACATTCAATTTGGGTATAATAGGAATCTTCATACAGGTATTACGCATTCACCTTTGAAGTTGTTTATGGATTCAATCCTCTATCTCCCCTTGACTTGCTAACTTTGCCTACAAATGAACGAGCTAGCTTAGTGTAGAGAAAAAGGGGTTTGAGTGATTTCAAAATGCATGATTTAAATAACGTGAATTAAAGAAATACATGACATATTTCATGACATGACACGTTGTTGCATAAAACTTGCCTTATATAGTTCATATATAATGTTGTCGTACTAATGAGCCATGAAGCTTTAAAGCTTACATCGAATGGCAAACATTTGTTGTGTTTGAACTATTTTCAGGTGCCACCATTAATGAACTAAACTAGTTCATTAAGTGAAGTACTTAGTTAATTAAACTAAGTAGTTCATTAAAGGAAGCAATACTTGGAAAAGGCACAAAGGAAAAAAGTTGAAGAAAGGAAAGTTCTGCCTCTCCTCTCCACACGCCATTTTTCAACATATATATATATATTTTCAGATTTTTTGAAAAAGGCACATACACATATATTCTAACGTACTACCGATACGTTATATATTTTACGTACGTATGTTAACGTCACACCACTATACTAAACTCATATTTATGAGTATATTCAGGTCTTATATCATATAATATAAGTCGACATGTTAAAAGGTTCTAAACCAAAAATTGTCGTATCAGGCGAATACCGAAACTTCGCCAACGTGTCACGTACTTGCCGTATATAGACGGCCAGCCCCTACACTTGAAAAATGGCCACAAATTTTGTGGCTTACATGGTAAGTGCAGCCATAAAATCATTCCATGTTGGCACACACAAATCACCCCACATTAAGGCCAAATTGTGGAGATTCTAATTTCAATTTTGTCACATGGTTTAGGCGCCACTTTAATCAGCCTTATGAGCTGAATATTAAAGTTTAATTTATGTATATTATGTGTAACATAATATATATAACATGTGCAAGAAGTTGGAATTTAATTAGAGAAAAATCGGAAAATCGATAAACGTCGAAAATTCAGGTTTTTACGTACACGACACATGGAACATTTTTGGCATGGCATATAACATGTATCTAGACACTTTTTACATACTTCATACATTCTAAAGTGCTCTAGAAAAATCAATTAAGGGCTGATTGGAATATACCATGTGTGTATAATTAAATGTGCACTATTTTACAAAGTTTGCAAAAATAAAATTCAGCACTTGTATAATCTATTATACACACCTATACCATCATGCTGGAGCATATGTGGAGCTTTTTTGGTATCTTGATTGGTCAAGAATGAAGCATACAATGTTGATGACATAAAGGAAGGAGCTACACAAGGTAACATTTCAAACTTATGTCACATTTGTAACACATGCTAAAAATTTCAGCATGTGCATATGGCTGGCCGATTTTTATCCCTTAATGAGCAATATTTTACTTCTTGAATTAAGTGAATTAATTGGGAGATAGTATGGAAGTATTTTAAATATGTTAAAGAATTAAAATTGTGATATCTTTGGGAATGTATATGGCCGAATTCTAGGCTGCATTGGTGACCAATTTTTATTCGAAAATTGATGAAAATATTGTGTACTAAATGGTGATTGAATTCTTCTTTAATTTCAAGGATTAAATCAAAGTAAACTTGGCAATATTTTGAATGAAATGCAAATGTTACACATGCTGAAATTTCAGCATGTGCATAAGGTGTTATGGCTGATTGTTTGGATGGTAATTTGGAGAAAATTGTATTGCTAATTATGTGGGATGATTATATGCTTTAATGGCTAATTGACACATGCTTTTTGAGGTGTAATTTCAGATTTATCTAGTCATCAAATGATGACAACCTTCCATCCAATCAATGAGTGCCAAGTAAGCAAAAGTTTAATGATCATCCAATAAGGAGATGCCAAGTAAGCAAGGACATGTCACAATGATGCAATACACTCTTCCAAAGACTTAGAAGATAATTTTCAAGAGGAGAATAGCATCAAGGGGGGGCGGCCACAATGATAAAAGAAAAGGAAGAGAGCAAAACAAAAACAAGAACAAGTCTTGCAATTTGAAGCATCAAAAACGTGTTCTAGCCTTCTCTTCTACACTCTCTTTCTTTCTTCTCTCAAAAAGCCTATTGTACTTATATTCATATACTTGAATAGGCTTCTTATAGACCACCACATGTACTCTTTATCATTATAAAATATTCATTATAAAAGATTGATCAAGTTGTGATCAATCTTGCACTTGCAAGGTGGTGTTGTTCGTGACAATTGTATTCTCATACAAGATTTGTAAAGGGTTAGAGTTGGTGTGTAACTCCATCAACCCTGTGGTAAGGTGTTCTTTGTGTTGTGTGTTTAGTGCTAACCGAGGAAGGTGTCCTCGAAGACTGGAGTAGGTTGTTTATAACCGAACCAGTATAAAATTCCTGGTGTTATTTACTTTCAGCACTTACTTTCAGTTTCAGCACTGTTTATCGTTCTTAATCACGTTGGTAAAAATAGTAAACGATTTTCGAAAATCAAGAAACTTTCCAGAATCATAGCCACACATTTTTAAGGTTCTTTTGGCGCAAGTTTCAACCCTTTTAGACAAGTATAAGCCATCCAAACGTCCAAAGTTCTGAGATTAGTGCAGTCTGATTTTCAGGCTTGCAAAGGTTGAGACTTTCATCATATTTGACTAACTTCCCAAAAGCGTTTTTCAAAACTGTTTCAACCCATTTAAATACAACTAATAAGGGATTATTCTTTAAAGTTTCAGAGCATTTGGAGTTACGTACAAATAGGAATTAATTTTTCAAATCAGACTACCGTTTCTGGCAGATTTGCGCAATCTGACCACTAACGATTTTTCAAGGGGTTAGAGGTTGAATTTTAATCTAAAATTTTTAGGAGATTTTTGAAGACCTGCATGCCAGTTTTCAAAACGTTTTAAAACTGGTCCTGAAAACAGAAACTGTTTTCAGAAGTTGAGTTCTTGGTTTAAAACAATTTTAAAAACCACATTTTCCGCACCCGCTATTCAACCCCCCTTCTAGTGGAACCTTGCAGATCCTACAAGTGGTATCAGAGTGTAGGAACGCTCACATCAAAAGGATCCAACGATCTAAGTGAGATGGCAACCACAAACTTCAAAACCGAGCAAGAAGGTATGACCAGTCAAAGGCCTCCTCTCTTTGACGGTGAGTCTTTCATTCAATGGAAGTTAAGGATGAAACTTTTCCTTATGGCAATTGATATTGATCTTTGGTCAATTATAGAAGATGGTCCATTTGTTCCATCAAAGTTATCCACTGTAGATGGAGACACACTAGAGGTCGTCAAGCCTAGACAAGAGTATACTAGTGAGGATAAAAAGAGACTAAGCATGAACTCTAGGACTGTGCAGTTACTTTTAAATGGACTAAGTAAAAGTGAATCTAGCTATGTTTCAAATTGTTCTAGTGCTCAAGAAATGTGGAGAATTCTCGAAATGAAACACGAAGGCACTAGTTAAGTAAAAGAGTCCAAGATCAACATGCTTATGTCCACGCTCGAGTCATTTAAATTATTGCCAAATGAATCTATCGTTGATATGGATCTTCGCTTGACTAACATCTACAATTCTCTTGAGTCTCTTGGCAAAGCCTTTACTATGCAGGAAAAGGTACAAAAAGTCTTGCGAAGCCTTCCATCCGAGTGGGACCCTGAAGTAGCGGCAATAGAAGAAAGCAAAAAAACTAAGTCAATTAAGATGGAAGAATTAATTGGATCACTTAAGGTTTATGAGAACAAACTCACCATACGGAAATCGGAATCATCAAAACAAGGTAAGGCTATTGCATTTAAATCAAACGAATACGTCTCTACTTCTTCCGATCACGTAGAAGATAGTGATTTGAATCAGATAACAATGACTTGATTTTATTGGCTAAAGGCTTAGGAAAATTCATGAGAAATTCGTTTAGAAACAAAACTAAGTCTACTATGACTAAAAGAAATAAGAACAAGACAAATGACAAAGATGTTAAATGTTACGAATGCGGTAAACTTGGACATCTATCATATGACTGCCCTAATAAGGACAAGCAAACAAATAAATACCCTGACAAGGATCGGAACAAGAATAGACTCATCTCAGAACCTAAGCAAAGGAAACGAGCTCTCAATGCCTCCACTTGGAGTGATACATCGGATTCCGAGACTGAAAGAGAAGAGGAGACTGCACAAGTATGCTTTGTGTCCAAAGCATCAAACAAGATATCATCTGACTCTGATTCTGACACTGAGCCTTCTTATGATGATCTTTTTAGTCAGTACTTAGAATTGCATAAATTCACTAAGACTCTCGCGAAAGAAAAGAAGCGATTAATTGAAGACAAGAAGCTGTTAGAATCTTCTAACGAGAATCTTGTCGCTCTATTAAACGATTCAAAAGAAGAGTCGTCATGCATCATTAATGCATTAAAGACAGAGATCTCATCATTGACCACGCAAAATAATGAAATGAAATCCGAGATTTAAAATTTGAAATCAAGGAATACGGACTTAGAGAAAATGATGAAACAGTTTGATACGGGATCTAACATGCTAGATCGTATTATTCTATCTCAAAAAGCATGATAGTGATAAAACGGGATTAGGATACATTGAAACAAATGAAGTATCCATTAAACTAACCAAGTTTGTAGTGTCTAAGAAAGTAGACACTCCAAAACCAAATACGACGTCTAAGATGACGGAAAGACCCCCTCTCTCCTCATCTCGTCATACTTCTTCTTCATATCATGAGAAATACAATTTTGTGCCATATAGATATGAGAAGAAACAAGTGATGCATACATGACATTCATCTCATCTATCTAGATCACGCACTACGCACACTAACACAAGGACATATCAAAAACGTCCTACATATAATGCGTATATAGGAGTTCTTGGCCAAAGGCCCAAAGTGCACTCACCACATGTCTACTACATTGCACCTTCATCTACATTCTTGCTATTTGCTAGACTGAGAAGGATCACCCAAGTATGGGTACCGAAAGGTACTTTTACCAAGAGGTGAATAACTAACTCGCAGGGACCCAAAATTAAAAGGGTACCTAAATCATTCTCATACATTGCTGGGAACCCATACATCAAAAGATACATCAATCAAATGGTTCCTTGATAGTGGTTACTCGAGGCACATGACGGGTGACCCGAGCCTATTCACAAGATTGAGGAAAGTCACAAAAGGCGGATCCGTGACCTTTGGAGACAACAATGAAGGCAAGATCATCGGAAAAGGTACAATTGAAAACCCAAGCACCCTTCAAATCTCCAACGTCTTTTTGGTAAGAAACTTATCGTATAATCTTCTTAGCATTTCACAATTTATTGATAATGGTTTCGATGTGTGTTTTACTCATCCCTATTGCAATATCATAAATAAAAATGGAGAAGTAGTGTTAAAAAGAAAACGGAAAGGAAACATCTTTACGCTTTCTATGGATGATATGTTAGACGCTAAGGTTAAGTGTTTCATGTCAAATGAACCTAATGTAAATTTGTGGCATAGACGTTTAGGACATATTGGCATTTCTACACTAGAAAAACTCCAACGAAAGAACCTAATACGAGGATTGCCTACACTTGATTTAGACAACATTCAGTTGTGTGAATCTTGCATAAAAGGCAAACAAACACGCGAGTCACTAAAACCTAAAAATGAAATAAACACGACTAGAGTTTTAGAGTTATTACACATTGATTTGTTTGGTCCTAGTCGCACTACGAGTCTTGGTGGACGTCACTATGCTTGCGTGATTGTCGATGATTTTTCTCGTTATACTTGGACTTTATTTCTTTCACATAAAGATGATAGTGCCATTGAAATTGCGAAACTAATAACAAACCTTGAAAATCAATATGGCTTCAATGTGAAAAGGATAAGAAGCGATAGAGGCGATGAATTTAAAAACAAGGATCTGATTTCATTTTGCGAAGAAAAAGGGATTAAACACGAGTTTTCGCCACCTAGAACTCCACAATTAAATGGAGTAGTAGAAAGAAAGAATAGGACATTACAAGAAATTGCTAGAACTATGTTGTGCGAGAAATAAATTGCTTAGATTTTTGTGGACAGAAGCCGTAAACTGTGCATGCTACATAGTAAATCGCTTGTCCATTAGAAAGAAAATAAATAAGACGTCTTATGAGATATTAAATGATCACATGCCTAAAATTGACTATTTTCGTGTGTTTGGATGCAAGTGCTTTGTTTTAAATACAAAAGACAATCTAGAAAAATTTGAATCTAAATCAATTGAATGCATATTTATTGGGTATTCTGTGAATTCAAAAGCACTCACTAGACAAATTATAGAATCTATTCATGTGAAGTTTAATGAATTTGGTGAGATTGATAAAGATAAAGAATATGATGATGATTTTGAATTGAAACCCGTGTTGAATGATGATGATGACACGTTTGATGTGCATGAAATGCATGATACACTAGAAATGCATGATCACTTAGAAATGCATGAGAACATAGAAAATAATCAACCAAGATGGCATAGAGATCACCCACATGATCCCATTATAGGCGACATCACTCACGGTGTGCAACCACGTAGAAGAATAAATCCGGATGAAATAAATCAATTTCATGCCATGATTTCCGAAATTGAACCTAAAAATGTGCATGATGCTTTGAGTGATTCTTCTTGGATTGATGCTATACATGACGAACTTAATCAATTTGTTAGAAATGACGTACGGGATTTAGTGCCACGACCACAAGATAAGACCATAATAGGCAAAAAGTGGGTGTTTAGAAATAAAATGAATGAAGAAGGAAAAGTTGTTAGAAATAAAGCTAGACTTGTAGCACAAGGCTATAATCAAGAAGAAGGTATTGATTATGATGAAACATTTGCACCCGTAGCACGTTTGGAAGCTATACGACTTTTACTTGACATTGCTTGCATGAAAGATTTTAAACTTTATCAAATGGACATGAAAAGTGCATTCTTAAATAGATTTATACAAGAAGAGGTATACGTGAAACAACCACCCGGTTTTGAAGATTTGAAACATCCCGATCACGTGTACAAACTAAAGAAGGCACTATACGGACTAAATCAAGCACCTAGAGCATGGTATGGTCGTTTTGCTACTTTCCTTTTAGAAAATGGTTTTAAAAGAGGCACTATAGATAGTACTTTATTTTTAAAACAAGATAAATCGAATTTACTTATTATTCAAATTTACGTTGATGACATTATTTTCGGCTCCACCTCTCATAAACTTGTTGAAGATTTTGAAAAATGCATGAAATCTGAATTTGAAATGTCTATGGTTGGCGAATTGAACTACTTTCTAGGCTTGCAGATTAAACAAACGAGTAAAGGCATTACCATAAGCCAAGCTAAATATGTAAATGATATGATTAAAAAGTTCAATTTTGAGAATTTAAAACCATCCCTCACCCCTATGAGTGTCACTACTAAATTGGATAAAGATGAACATGGTAAGGATTTTGATAATGCCTTATATAGATCTATGATTAGTTCTTTACTATATCTTACTGCTAGTAGGTCTGATATCATGTTCAGTGTATGTATGTGTGCACGTTTTCAAAGTCAACCTAAGGTATCTCACTATAATGCGGTAAAAAGAATATTTCGATATATTAAGCACACACCCACCTTAGGCATTTGGTATGATAAAGACTGTGACTTTAACTTACATGCCTATACTGATGCAGATTACGGTGGCTGTAAAATAGATAGGAAAAGCACGAGTGGCACATGCCAATTTATAAGAAATTCACTTATTTCATAGTTTTCCAAAAAGCAAGCAAGCGTAGCTTTATCCACTACTGAAGCTGAGTACATGACACTTAGTCTTTGTTGCACACAATTACTATAGATAAAACAACAACTTTCGAACTTTGGAAATACGGTAAATAAAATTCCTATATATTGTGATAGTATGAGTGCAATTAACCTATCTAAGAATCCCGTGTTACACTCTAAGGCTAAGCATATAGAAGTACGCTATCACTTCCTTAATGATCACGTAAATAATGGTGACATTGTCATAGATCATGTACGCACAGAGGCACAAGTAGCGGATATCTTCACTAAAGCCTTAAATCAAGCCACGTACGAAAATTTTCGTTCTAAATTAGGCATGATTTCTGCTGATCTGATTTGATTATCTTTCCATATTTACATGCATTTTTGATTGACTTTCCAAAATAAAGGGGGAGAGAGAAACTGATTACATAAATCAAGGGGGAGCGAATTTGAAATTTGAAATTCAAAATTTGAATTTATGCACGATTGAAGGGGGAGTGATAAGATTTAAATCATGAATGTAGGTTATTTTGAAAATCATCAAAAGGGGGAGATTTTAGAGAAAAAGGGGTTTGAGTGATTTCAAAATGCATGATTTAAATAACGTGAATTAAAGAAATACATAACATATTTCATGACATGACACATTATTACATAAAACTTGCCTTATATAGTTCATATATAATATTGTCGTACTAACGAGCCATGAAGCTTTAAAGCTTACATCAAATGGCAAATATTTGTTGTGTTTGAACTATTTTCAGGTGCCACCATTAATGAACTAAACTAGTTCATTAAGTGAAGTACTTAGTTAATTAAACTAAGTAGTTCATTAAAGGAAGCAATATTTGGAAAAGGCACAAACGCAACAAGTTGAAGAAAGGAAAGTTCTCCCTCTCCTCTCCACACGCCATTTTTCAACATATATATATATTTTCAGATTTTTTGAAAAAGGCACATACACATATATTCCAACGTACTACCGACACGTTATATATTTTACGTACGTACGTTAACGTCACACCACTATACTTAACTCATATTTATGAGTATATTCAGGTCTTATATCATATGATATAAGTCATGGTGATGACAAATTTAATACGACACGTTAAAAGGTTCTAAACCAAAAATTGTCATAGCGGGCGAATACCGAAACTTCACCAACGTGTCACGTACTTGCCATATATAGATGGCCAGCCCCTACACTTCAAAAATGGCCACAAATTTCGTGGCTTACATGTTATGTGCAGCCATAAAATCATTCCATGTTGGCACACACAAATCACCCCACATTAAGGCCAAATTGTGGAGATTCCAATTTCAATTTTGTCACATGGTTTAGGCGCCACTTTAATCATCCTTATGAGCTGAATATTAAAGTTTAATTTATGTATATTATGTGTAGCATAATATATATAACATGTACAAAAATTTGGAATTTAATTAGAGAAAAATCGGATAATCGATAAACGTTGAAAATTCAGTTTTCTACGTACACGACACATGGAACATTTTTGGCATGGAATATAACATGTATCTAGACACTTTTTACATACTTCATACATTCTAAAGTGTTCTAGAAAAATCAATTAAGGGCTGATTGGAATATACCATGTGTGTATAATTAAATGTGCACTATTTTAAAAAGTTTGCA
The DNA here is from genome assembly GCA_036186865.1 of Eustoma russellianum. NCBI lineage: Eukaryota > Viridiplantae > Streptophyta > Magnoliopsida > Gentianales > Gentianaceae > Eustoma > Eustoma russellianum. Next base: position 8,773,727 of record AP025061.1, on the reverse strand, counting down.
AAAATAAAATTCAGCACATGTATAATCTATTATACACGCCTATACCATAATGTTGGAGCATATGTGGAGCTTTGTTGACATCTTTATTGGTCAAGAATGAAGCATACAATGTTGATGACATAAAGAAAGGAGCTACACAAGGTAACATTTCAAACTTATGTCACATTTGTAACACATGCTGAAAATTTCAGCATGTGCATATGGCTGGCCGATTTTTATCCCATAATGAGCAATATTTTACTTCTTGAATTAAGTGAATTAATTGGGAGATAGTATGGAAGTATTTTGAATATGTTATAGAATTAAAATGGTGATATCTTTGAATATCACATATGCTGAAAATTTCAGCATGTGTGGGAATGTATATGGCCGAATTCTAGGCTGCATTGGTGACCAATTTTTATTCACAAATTGATGAACATATTGTGTACTAAATGGTGATTGAATTCTTCTTTAATTTCAAGGATTGAATCAAAGTAAACTTGACAATATTTTGAATGAAATACAAATGTTGCACATGCTGAAATTTCAGCATGTGCATAAGGTGTTATGGCCGATTTTTTGGATGGTAATTTGGAGAAAATTGTCTTGCTAATTATGTGGGATGATTATATGCTTTAATGGCTAATTGGCACATGCTTTTTGAGGTGTAATTTCAGATTTATCTAGTCATCAAATGATGACAACCTTCCATCCAATCAATGAGTGCCAAGTAAGCAAGAGTTTAATGATCATCCAATAAGGAGATGCCAAGTAAGAAAGGACATGTCACAATGATGCAATACACTCTTCTAAGGACTTATAAGATAATTTTCAAGAGGAGAATAGCATCAGGGGGGGCGGCCACAGTGTTAAAAGAAAAGGAAGAGAGCAAACAAAAATAAGAACAAATCTTGCAATTTGAAGCATCAAAAACGTGTTCTAGCCTTCTCTTCTACACTCTCTTTCTTTCTTCTCTCAAAAAGCCTATTGTACTTATATTCATATACTTGAATAGGATTCTTATAGACCATCACATATACTCTTTATCATTGTAAAAGATTGATCAAGGTGTGATCAATCTTGCACTTGCAAGGTGGCGGTGTTCGTGACAATTGTATTCTCATACAAGGTTTGTAAAGGGTTGGAGTTGGTGTGTAACTCCATCAACCCTGTGATAAGGTGTTCTTTGTGTTGTGTGATAGGTGTCCTCGAAGACTGGAGTAGGTTGATTATAACCGAACCAGTATAAAATTCCTGGTGTTAGTTACTTTCAGCACTTACTTTCAGTTTCAGCATTGTTTATCGTTCTTAATCACGTTGGTAAAAATAGTAAACGATTTTCAAAAATCACGAAACTTTCCAGAATCATATCCACACGTTTTAAGGTTCTTTTGGCGCAAGTTTCAACCCTTTTGGACAAGTATAAATCATCCAAACGTCCAAAGTTCTGAGACTAGTGCAGTCTGATTTTCAGGCTTGCAAAGGTTGAGACTTTTATCGTAGTTGACTAACTTCCCAAAAGAATTTTTCAAAAATGTTTCAACCCAATTAAATACAACTAATAAGGGGTTAGTCTTTAAATTTTCAGAGCATTTGGAGTTACGTACAAATAGGAATTTATTTTTCAAATCAGACTACCGTTTCTGGCAGATTTGCGCAATCTGACCATTAACGATTTTTCAAGGGGTTAGAGGTTGAATTTTAATCTGAAATATTTAGGAGATACTCAGAACATCTGAGGCTAAGTTCTCTTCAAATTTCAGAATTTTTGAAGACCTGCAACCCAGTTTTCAAAATGTTTTAAAACTAGTTCTGAAAACAGAAACTGTTTTCAGAAGTTGAGTTCTTGGTTTAAAACAATTTTAAAAACCACATTTTCAGCACCCGCTATTCAACCCTCCTTCTAGTGGTGCCTTGCAGATCCTACACTTAGACGGTAAAGCTAAAGGAGCATATGTCATGGAATTGCATGAAAAGGTAAAAATGCAGCTTGAAAAGAAAAATGAGCAACATGTGAAACAAGCAAACGAAAGAAAGAAGCATGTGACCTTTGAACCAGACAATCTAATATTGATTCATTTGCGCGAAGAATAGTTTCCAAAGGAGCGCAGATCTAAATTGCAGCCAAGAGGAGATGACTCATTCAAAGTACTTGATGGCGTGAACGACAACGCCTATGTTTTGAATACTTTCGATGTTACTTATTTATCTCCTTTCCATGCAAATCTGATTCGAGGACGAATCCTTTCGACCAGGGAGTAAATGATGAAGAGGTGAAGCACAACCCACAAGTAGGAGACATAAAAAGAGTTGGAGAGGGACGAAGCATGTCCGAGGAGGCACCAAAGGGTCCAGTCACGAGAAGCAAAGCGAAAGAACTCAAGCTGGACATTATCACGATACTTGTAGAAATCGTGTGACACAAAGAGGACAACGTAGCTGAGCATCGATGCTATCTTTTAAAGCCTTAAAATCAGTTTGATAAATGAAGAAAGATAATGGGATGGAGGGAGGACTGGAGGCAACGTCTAGGCATGCTTGTGTATCGATCGGGGGTAAAAGTTCTTGCATGGCCTAGTTTTCGGACATCATGGCTTGTACACTTTTGTAATATATTTTGGAGTCATATTATAGGTTTTTATATTCTTTTTAGACATAAAGAACGTTAGTTAAAAGATGGGAAAATATGATTTCCAAATTTGGAAAAAAATGCCTAAAAAGTAGGTTTTTTCACAGGATGACCCTATCTTGATATTTTTGCCATGAATCTCTCATAAGACGTCGTTTTTAGGTGATTCAAGATGCTATGGAAACTAGATATCCTGGGCTACAAATTTCTAGAAGACTTCATTGACAGATCCAGCCCCTAGATATCTGAGATAAGGTGTGGAAGATTGATCAGACGCTGAGGTAATGAAAATTAAATAGAAGACCTATCCTATCTCTTGTAAACTAGGTTTAGCATTTGTAGGGTTATATGTATCCATGGTCAGCCACCTGTAAAAACAGATTGTTGAAAGAAAAATTATAATTTTTTGCCAAATGTTGTCTAACAAGGTTCTTCCTTGTGTTTTCTATGATCCTCGATCAAAACTTGATTATATATCAATATCTTGAGCAAACGTTGTGGTGTAATTGAATCCTACCATCTTGAAGACAGGTACTAGAGGTGGTTTGCCATTCTTTGACGGCGAACAAGCTTTAAGGAGGCGGATATAGCTCAAGAGGCACACGACCAAGGATAGTTGTTGAACCGTTCTTGTTATTAAACAAGGTTTTTGTGGAAGACACTTTTAGAACGAAAGAAAGGTCCGTTCTTTTGGCTTGAGGCACGCATCCCGAGGCTGATAATCACTCAGACCTATGAAATCACGTGGGAGTTGGTACTGTTAACAATATATATGGCCAATAATCAAATTCTCTTGTTGAAGAAGGTTTATCAATAGCTACGAGACTTTTTCGTCAACTATATTGAATTATTCATGCATCTGAAATTCATCCCGTTGTTGTCACTCATAAGTTATTTTGAAATTCATACTTAAACTTGCAAACTCTAATGTTTCACTTCATTAAACCCTTTCCTGAAAGTCAATAGCATTATTCGAAGGGCCACTTTATATTATATAAGAGACAAAACCTCATATCAACTTGATGTTAGCTGAGGAAAACTATTTCTCATAATATTTACTTATGCGACGCGCATTTCAAGTTAAAATTAGGCTCAAGGTTGTACCTCAACGTGCAATTTCAGAATAAACTTTTTGACCTTTTCTGTTGTTTTCTTTGATATGCTCATAATGTTTTATAAATATTGTCATAAGTGGTGAAACATGTAGTTTATAAAGCGACGATTTTGTAGAAATATAAGCTCAGCCGAGCTCAATCGAGCTGTGATGAACTGAACATAGTAGCGACCAAGCTACGGAAATACGAAATATAAGCGACCAAGATAAAGCTGTGCTAAGTAGATAAAGGTATACTACAGAGTTGATCTTGGTAGCAGCTTGGCATAGAACTATAAGTGACTGAGGTAAAGAAGTGAAGAGCCAAAACGAAGAGCAGCACAAAATAGTAAATGACTGAGGTAAAGAAGACCCAAAGTAAAGAGCTAAGATGAAAGGTACAGGTGTGCAGAACCGAGAGGACGTGGTGAAGGTACCTTGAAACATTTAGGCAGTAAAGCTTAGCCCAGCAGCTCCATACTTAGTCTTTTTACATGTATATAGAATTCTAGTAGCTCAGTTTCTAACTGTACATATGTCTGAACTGAATAGGTAACTAATCATTACCAACTAGCCGTTGTAAACACGTAGTCGTTGTAAACATCAAATCAAGTAGCTATTGGAAAAAAATAAACCCGTTAGAGGCATATAACAACTCCTATGGAAGGAGAAACACCACTGTACATATATTTTAACTTGAATGAATTTTATATTCCTTCAATCTCAATATGGTATAAGAGAAGAACTGATCCATTTGTTCAAATTTAACTACATTCTATGTTCTACTTTGAATTTTTCAAATGATTACTTCTTTCAGCCCAGCTGGATATACTGAGCAACCTCTGCTTCTGATCAGCATCACTAGTAGTCTGTGTTCCACAAATATTTGATGACTCTTCCATTGTCATTACTAGCCAAAAATTAAACGAAGATAACTATCTCTCATGATCTCGAGGGGTGGAGATGTTCGTGACAAGTAAAGGCAAGGAAGATTACTTATATGGAACATTTACTGTTCCTGCCGAGATTGATGCAAATTTTCGACTATAGAATGTAGAGAAAAATGGGTTTGAATGATTTTAAAATACATGATTTAAATGTACACAAAAACGAGCATAAGATAAAACGTGTGCATGATATTGCTATTACTTGCCTTATTTAACTTATATATTATGTTGCCGTACTAACGAGCCATGAAGCGTTAATGCTTACATCATATGGCAAACATTTGTTGTGTTTATACTATTTTCAGGTGCCACTATTAATGAACTAAACTAGTTCATTAAGTGAAGTACTTAGTTTATTAAACTAAGTAGTTCATTAAAGGATGCCACATTTGGAAAAGGCACAAAGGCAACAAAGCTAAAGAAGGAAAGTTTTCTCCTCCTCCCCTCTTTAATGTGACATTCCATATACATATATATTACATATATTTTCACATTTTTTGTAAAAGGCACATACACATGTATTCCAACGTACTACCGACACGTTATATATTTTACGTACGCGTTAACGTCACACCACTATACTTAACTCATATTTATGAGTATATTCAGGTCTTATATCATATGATATAAGATATGGTGATGACAAATTTAAATACGACATGATAAAAGGTTCTAAACCGAAAATTGTCGTATCGGGCGAATACCAAAACTTCGTCAACGTGTCATGTACTTGCCATAAATAAATGGTCAGCCCCTATACTTCAAAAATCATCAAAAATGTCGTGGGTTACATGAAATATTCAGCCAAAAATACTTTCCATGTTGGCACACACAAATCACCCTACATCAAGGCCAAAATGTGAAGATTCCAGGTTTAATTTTGTCACATGTTAATGGTACCACTTTAGACAAGCCAAGTGCTGAGATTTAAAGTATATATTATATATATTATGTATAACATAATATATATAACATGTGCAAAAGTTGGAATTTAAATTAGAGAAAAATCGGGTAATCGATAAATATCGAAAATTCGGTTTTCTACGCACACAACACATGGAACGTTTTTGGTACATCATGTGACACGTATCTAGACACTTTTTACATATGATATACATCTTAAAGTGTTCTAGAAAATTAAATTAAGGGCTGATTGAAATATAACATGTGTGTATTATTAAATGTGCACTATTTTACAAAGTTAGCAAAAATAAATTTCAGCACATGTACATACTCATTGAAACGCCCCTACAGCTGAGATGGAGCTTATTTGGAGCCTTGTTGGCATATTGATTGGTCAAGGATCAATCATACAATGTTTGAATTAAAGAGAGAAGCTACAAATGGTAAGAATTCAAAGTTTGTCTCTCTTATATCACATGCTGAAAATTTCAGCATGCTAAACATTGTTGGCCGAATTTTTGCACATTAAATGGTATATTTTATCATCTTTTATTGTGTGATTGATTGGAAGAAGAAATGGAAGTAATTTGAATATTATTTAAATTAAATAAAGTGTGATATTCTACATATCACACATGCTGAAATTTTTCAGCATGTGGGAGACATGTGGTGGCCGAATTATTGAGCATAAAGATGTCCAAATTCATTTCTCATGTGATAGGAATAATTACCATCAATTGGTGATTTATTTTAAAATGTAAAATCAAAGAAAAATGGTAATATTTTGAATTATACAACCATGCAACACATGCTGAAAAATCAGCATGGTAACATCACATTATGGCCGATTTTATGCCTTTGTATGGAAGGAATTTGTGTCTTGAAATTTATGTGATAATCTTATGCTTTATGGAAATTATTTTGTGATGATTTTGGCACATTTTTAAAGTGTTATTCTCAGATTTTTCCAAGTCATCAATGATGACAACATTCAACCAATCATGAAGTGCCAAGTAAGCGAAGCTTAAATGATCATCCAATAAGAAGATGCCAAGTAAGCAAGGCCATGTCACAATGATGTCTTACATCCTCCCAAGGACTTAGAAGATAATTTTCAAGAGGGGGAGACACCTATAGGGGGACGGCTGCACCAAGTTAAAAGGAAAGAAGATGAGCAAAAACTAGACAAGCACAAGCATTGCAAAATTAAAGTGATCAAAAGCCTAGCTCTTCTTCTTCTACATTCTCTTTCTTTCTCTCTTCTTGTAAGCCTATTGTATTCATATCTTTCAATCTTGAATAGGCTTGATATAGACCACCACATATTCCATATCTTTGTAAAAGATTGATCAAGGTGTGATCAATCTTCATTCTTGCAAGGTGGTGGTGTTCGTGCAAATTGTATTCACCATACAAGGTTTGTAAAGGATTGGAGTTAGGTGTAACTCTATCAACCCTGTGGTAAGGTGTGTTGTGTGTGTGATTAGTGTGAACCAAGGAAGGTGTTTCTTAAAGACTGGAGTAGGTTGTTTATAACCGAACCAGTATAAAAATCTTGGTGCAATTTACTTTCAGCATTTACTTTTCAGTTACTGCACAGTTTACGCTTCCTGTTCGCATTCGGAAAAATAGTAAACGATTTTCAAAAATCACAAAAATTTCCAGAAATATATCCACACGTTCTAGGGTTAATTTGGCACAAGTTTCAACCCTTTTGGATAAGTATAAGTCGATCAAACATCAAAAGATCTGAGACTAGTGCAGTCTGATTTTCAGACTTGCAAAGGTTGAGACTTTGATTGTAGTTGACCTACTTCCCAAAATAATTTTGCAAAACTGTTTCAACCCAATTAAATATAGTGTATAAGGAGTTAGTGGTCAAATTTTCAGAGCATTTGGACATGCACAAATAGGAATAAATTTTTCAAAACCGTCTACCATTTCTGGCAGATTCGCACAATCTGATTGCCAACGGTTTTTGAAAGGGTTAAAGGTTGAATTTTAATTTGAAATTTTTAGGGGACCCTCATAACATCTGAGGCTAAGTTCTCTCAAAATTTCAGAATTTTTGGAGACCTATAACCTTGTTTTAAAAATGTTTTAAAACTGGTCCTGAAAACAGAATCTGTTTTCAGAAGTTTAGTTGTGTAGTTTTAAACAAATTATAAAAACCACATTTTCCGCACCCACTATTCAACCCCTCCCCCTTCTAGTGGTGCCTTGCAGATCTTTCAATTGGTATCAGAGCGCAGGTTTACTCACTTCAAAGAATCCAACGATTCAGTGAGATGGCAACCACAAATCTCAAAACCGAGCAAGAAGGTATGTCGAGCCAAAGGCCTCCACTTTTTGACGGTGAGTCGTTTATTCAGTGGAAACTTAGAATGAAGCTTTTTCTTATGGCTATATTGATCTATGGTCCATCATAGAAGACGGTCCATTTGTTCCTACTAAGATGTCAATTATTGATGGTGTCACACTAGAGGTTACAAAAACGAAACAAGAATACACTAGTGATGACAAAAAGAAGTTGAGTATGAATGCTAAAGCCATGCAACTACTATTAAACAGCCTAAGTAAAAGTGAGGCTAGTTACGTGTCTAATTGTTCTAGTGCTCAAGAGATGTGGCATATTCTTGAAATGAAACATGAAGGGACTAGCCAAGTAAAGGAGTCCAAAATCAATATGCTTATGTCCACACTTGAGTCCTTTAAATTATTGCCAAATGAGTCCATTTTTGAAATGGATTTACGCTCGACTGACATTTACAATTCTCTTGAGTCTCTTGGCAAAGCCTTCACTATGCAGGAAAAGGTACAAAAGGTCTTGCGAAGCCTTCCATCCGAGTGGGACCCTAAAGTAACGGCCATAGAAGAAAGCAAAGAGACCAAATCGATTAAAATGGAAGAACTAATTGGATCACTTAAGGTATATGAAAACAAACTTGCTTTAAGACATTCTGAGTCCATTTCTAATAATGACAGGGCTATAGCATTTAAATCAAATGAATACGTCGTAGATGATAGTGACATAGATTTCGATGATGAGGACTTAATCACAATGGCTAAAAGATTAAGAAAAATTTTGAGAAAATCGATTAAACATAAGTCTACCTCACCTAAGGATCATAAAAATAAAAATAAGGAAATAAAGTGCTATGAATGCGGCAAACTTGGACATCTATCATATGATTGCCCTAATAAAGAAAAGCAAACAAACAAATACCCTAACAAGGATCGGAACAAGAATAGACTCGTCTCAGAACCTAAGCAAAGGAGAATAGCCTTCAAAGCCTCCACTTGGAGTGACACGTCCGACTCTGAGACTGATGATACGGAAGAACACAAGGCACAAGTATGCTTTACATCTAAAGCATCAAATGAGGTATCTTCCGACTCTGATTCCGATTCTGAATGTTCTTATGATGATTTATTTAGTCAATATTTAGAGTTGCATAAGTTTTCAAAGACTCTTGCAAAAGAAAAGAAGCGATTAATTGAAGACAAGAAATTGTTAGAATCTTCTAACAAAGATCTTGTGTCTCAATTAAACGATTCAAAAGAAGAGTTTACATGCATTATAAATTCATTAAAATCTGAAATTTCATCATTGAAATCCGAGAACATTGAATTGAAATCCAAGATTTCAAACTTAAAATCAAGGAATGCGGATGTAGAGAAAATGGTGAAACAATTTGACACAGGATCTAACATGCTGCATCGTATTATCTTATCACAAAAGCATGATAGTGACAAAACGGGGTTGGGATACGTTGATACTAATGAAGTATCCACCAAACAAACTAAGTTTGTTGTGTCTAAGAAAGTAGACACCCCAAAGCCTCAAATGGCGTCTAAGATGACGCAAAAATTGCCTATTTCTTCATCACGCCCCACTTCCTCTTCACGTCATGTGAAATACAACTTTGTACCATATAGATATGAAAAGAAAAGAGTAATGCATACACGACATTCATTCCATCCACGCACTATGCATACAAACACAAGGACATATCAAAAACGTCCTACATATAATGCGTATAAAGGAGTTCTTGGCCAAAGGCCAGATACAGTTGCACCTAAAGTATATTATGTTGCGTTCTCATCACCTTTCTCACCTTTTGGAAGGCCTAGAAAAGTCACTCAAATTTGGGTACCAAAAGGGACATTTTCAAAGGGTTGAATAAATAACCCTTACGAACGCACGTATATGAAATGCATGATTTTTTTCTTCATCTTTACAGGCATCTTTTGATTTGCTTTCCAAAATAAAGGGGGAGAGAAAGCATGATTTAAGGGGGAGAGAGATACTGATTGCTTAAATCAAGGAGGAGCGGATTCGAAATTTAAATTTCGAATTTTGAATTTATGCATGTTTGAAGGGGGAGCGATATTATTTAAATCATGTGCATAAGTTAGTTTGAAAATCATCAAAAGGGGGAGATTGTAGAGAAAAATGGGTTTGAATGATTTTCAAATACATGATTTAAATGTGCACAAAAACGAGCATAAGATAAAACGTGTGCATGATATTGCTATTACTTGCCTTATTTAATTTATATATTATGTTGCCGTACTAACGAGCCATGAAGCGTTAAAGCTTACATCATATGGCAAACATTTGTTGTGTTTATACTATTTTCAAGTGCCACTATTAATGTTCTATGATCTTGTCTTGGAAAAAGGACCCTGGATAGTGATAGGACACTACCTCACAGTCTCCAAGTGGAAACCATATTTCAACCCATCTCAAGCACAGGTATCCAAACCTCTTGTTTGGATAAGACTCCCATGATTACCCGTAGAATTTTTTGACCCAGAGCTACTAATGGATATTGGAAATATGATGGGCAGAGCTACCAAGGTTGACGAATACACACTGAAGGCAACAAGGGGTAAGTATGCAAGGGTGTATGTGGAGCTTGACCTAGAAGAAACGCTCACACCCCAAGTCAAGCTCAAGGGACCAAGACATTATTTACAGAAAATAGAATATGAAGGATTGTATGCAATATGTTTTGGAAGCGGAAAATATGGACATAAAGACGACAAATGCATGATTGCAAGCCTAGAAAAATGAGTACAAGAGACGAATGAGGAGCCCCAAACAACCAAACACAATCCCAAGCCAACAGAGGATAGGCCTTTTGGGCCATGGCTGATTCCAACAACTAGCCGGAGAAGATGACCGGTGGTAATGCCAGATCGAACAGCCCACCAGCTGGAAGGACAAAAGGCACGGAACCCACCAACTCTGCATGTTGGCAGATGGCAGAGACAAAGTCAGGAACTAAGTCCACTAATAAAAAAAGGGAGCACGTGTCATCAAAGCAGGCTGCAAGCAAACATGATAATCTAATGCATAGGCAGGAAAGGCCAAGTGGGTCCCGATTCCAAATACTAGAGGAGGAAGAAGGCGAGGGAACGCTATTCACAGAGCTGGGCCAACTGGTTCTCCACTTTACTCAAGCACAATTAGAGGAAAACAGAGTGAAGCCTATTCTAAAAGCTAGGCAAGATATTGGCCCAGCTGACCTTAGATAGAAAAGAGGAGTCCCGATCAAAAACAAGTCCAAGGCCAAGGTAATCAAGTCAAAGCCCACATCCCCTACCCAAGAGAATAAGGACCCTAACCACCACATGGCCCTTACTGCGGCCCCAACTAACATAATACCATCTGACCCACCGACATACGACCTAACAAACCTATCAGACTACCCACCTCTCATGGACCCACGCAATAAAACCAAAAACAAAAGAACCCCACCAAAGAAAGACCATCAACAGCAAACCATGGAGGCAGACCAAAACATAAAAAGCGACCCACAAGACCCTACAAACCTAACTCCAATAGTCAGCAACACGATGGAGATTGAAGAAAAAACTGAAGTTCTCCAAGATCCAGAGTGCGCACAGATAGAAAAACACAGTGAAGTAAATCAGGAAATTGATATAGATCAAGAGCAGGTTGGACTGCTAACACCACAAAATCATTAATTGATGAAGATAATCCTATGGAATTGTAGAGGGGCGAGCTCACCTGGATTCCTCAGTCATCTGAAGGAACTATTCAATCACTATCAACCCACGGTAATGTGTTACATCCCATTTTTTTTAAAGGGGTAAAAGGGTCATTAGGGCCTAATTAATTATTAAACCTAATTTGATTAGGAAAATTTTCCCTAAACCCTAATCAAATTCTATTTAAACACGTAAACCCTCTCCCTCCCCACATAACAAGTCGGCGTCATTCACAGAAGGGAAAAGGAACGACTTCCTCCTTCTTGGTTCAACAAGCCGCCGCTTTTAGGAAGAAATACCACCACTCAATCACGCTCTTCAACACGTATCAATTACCAGGTAGGTTCCCCCTTAACATCCGTTGAATGTAAAAACGATTATCTTTAATTTCTCTATGAAAACGAGATCGTGCAGTAGTATTTGTGATTGTATAGATGCTTGATTATTAGATTATATGTATATGTGATGAATTGTATGTCCGTATATATGAACGTATATGTATATATATGTATGATGTTATTTTCGTATGAAAACTCGAAAAAGATTTGATTTTGGATGTGCGTGTGAATACCGGAATCGTAGAAAGAAGTGTTTGTGCCGGCGGCGCGTGGCCGGTGGTGGTGGGCTATGACCACGTGTTGCCGGATGGAGGAATAAGGGTGAAGGGCGGCTGAGAGGTGGTGCGCTGGGGGTGGTGCTGAGAGGGGGGGCTGCGTTGGGGGGTGGGGCTGAGGGGGGACTGCGCTGGGGGGTGGTGCGGGCTAGGTGGTGCGGTTGGAGCGGGAGTGGTAAGCCAAGGAGGTGGGTTAAGGGGGAGGAACGTACCGTAGGGGGGCTGTGGAGCGAAAGATTTGAAAGATGGGAAGAATTAGGAATCTCAGAAGCAAGCTGTGGCGTGAAAGTGTAGGAAAAAGATAAGGAAAAAGAAAAAAAAATAGAAAAAGGAAAAAGATAGTAAAGGGTGAAGAAATGTGACGAAACTGAAAGTAAAAGAAAAGAAAAAGGAAAAAGAAAAGAAAAGGGAAAAGAAAAAGGAAAAAGGAAGTAAATGAAGGATTCCGTGTATGATTTCTGTGCATTCATGCATCACGACATTGCATATATGATATGATATGTTCTGTTCTGTTCCGTTCTGTTCTGTTAGGATATGCGAGACGTAAGTCGCATATCTGATCTGTTCTGTTCCGTTCCGTTCCGTTCTGTTAGGACCCGGGGGTATGCATTGCACGATTAGATGAATGTTTCTGAGAAGGTAGATTTATCATGCATCACGTATGTGGCATTGCATTTCACGCTCATCTTGCACGACTATGTGTTTTGATTGTCTTAAGAAGTTATGACTGTTATACGTTGTTTTAAAAAGATATGACCGTTATACGTTGTTTTAAGAAGTTCCGACCGTTATACGTATTTATGAAAACGTTGACAGTCTATTTTCGTATTACAGTACGTATATGTATTTCACTACTGTCCTAGCATGTATGATCTCACAGGGCCGATGCAGGCAGGGTATCTACTGAGTGACGTTTTTGTCGCTCACACCGTTTGTTTTGTTTTATTGCAGACGATTCAGGGTATGATTATATATGGGTTGGAGAAGATTCAGAGTGGGCTCAGTGAGACTCGTAGAGACTATTTGGGGATTGATGATCAAGAATTGAGGAAGTTTATTTTATTTATTATTTCATTTGAGGACATAGCTTAGGGATTTCTTATTTAATTATTTTACGACATCGTTTAAGGGATTATGACTTGATTTTGACTATATATGATTTTGGGGATTTTACTTTCGATGTAGGGTTTTGAATTGATTTAATTCGCTTCTGTAATCGAATACTCTGTCGTTTTGATAAGTGCAGGGATTCGTACAGACGCCTTGTATATCCCTTAGTGGAATACGGCGGGCGTACCGGTTCTGACCCTAGGGTTCGGGACGGGACGTTACAGGTGGTATCAGAGACGAGGCTCTAGATCTACTGCGGAAAACGTAGGATTAAGAAATGATCTTAGACATAAGAGATGACTATAGACTTAAGTTTCGATCGTAGATGTAAGTTGATCTTAGACTAAGTTTGATTCTAGACGTAAACTATGATCCGAGACTAAGTTTGATCTTAGAATAGGTTTAATTTAGACTAAGTGATGATCGGACTGGGGGCACGGTTGGTTTTTATTTTCGTTTTTATTTGTCTGTATTTGACTGTTTTATGTATCTTAAATTTATATATTTCCTAAAATGCCCTTGAAAAAAAAACTGAAATTTCCTTGTCGTAGCAAATACGCCGCCGAGAAGAGAATGGTAGGAACGACAATGGGAACCACTCTAAGAATGGGGCCCCACTGCAGGTTGTGCTTCACCAGACCCTGACCTGCGCACTACGGGTCATGACCCAAGCTGTGGGCAACAACATCGGCAGCCACAGGCTCCACCACCACCGCATTCGGACTTAAAATTCTTCTACAAGCGGATGCAGAGGAGTGGTGGTGCATCACCACTGACACCGCTGAACACTTGGACCTAATTGCATAATGAGTTCAAGAGGTATTACGTGCCGACAATACGATCTTCAGAGCATGGCTCTAGATCCATGGCGGAAATGTAGAATTAGGCCATGATATTAGAAAATAAGTTACGATTTTGTCTCTAAGTCACAATCTTAGACATAAGTGATGATTTGAACATAAGCGATGATCATGAACGTAGGTACTGATCTCAGTTATAAGCGATGATCCTGAACATAAGTCACGATCTTAGACATAAGCAACGTTCTCAATTAAGAGTTGAGTTTAGACATAAGTACTGATTTAGTAATAAGTGTTGATTATGTACTATTTATGATTTGGAAATAAGACGTGATCTTAGACTTAAGAAATGATGATGCTAAGAACGATCCTAGAAATAAGTTATGATCCTAAACTTAAGAAGTCAATCGGTTTTAAAACACATATACATAAGATATCCCATACAATCTCCCTTATCTAAGGGTGATCATAACTCTCTAAGCCGTGATCTTAGTAACCCTAGGGAATACTATATGATTTATTTGAATGAATTACAATGTTAGCTAGAATACCCTACTACAAACATTAGTTGACGTATTAATGAGTCAAGCAGTAACTCGAGCTGCCTTACCATAACTGCAACATGGTACTCAGTACCATTAGGGTAAAGTAAAGCGGGTCCATATCCCTACTTGGACGGTAACATCCGAGCAGATTTAGGTCTAAGTAGGGACCATAGCTACTAATAAATGAATTATAATAGTATGATAAATACTAAAAGATGATTTATAGTAGAATGATAGAAACTAAATAACCATTAGTGTGATAGTCAGTAGAGTTTAGTTAACGATATTGTACAGAGGAGTTTATAGTATAGGGTTAAGATGTTGAATGTAAGGTAATCAAAATAGGTCGCCGATATTAGTCTTATTAGAGGTATTGAACAATAGCGACATGCGAGAATCGACTATAGTATGTGCCTTGGAATACTATATAATTACAAATTGTGGGTTAAGTGTTGACATCAGAACATTTGGTTTGAATCTAGTAGGCTTGAATTGAAATAGCGTAAGTATGAATCAGTAGTAGCTGCTTGTTCGGGTGAGATTTAACTAGGATAATTAGCAGTTCAAATAACCAAGTAAAGAAATACAGTGGATCAGTATGGCGCACGGAAGCATGGTCAATTAGAACACCTTAAGTCGATAAATATTTAGTGTGACATGCTAGGATTAGACAATTTAAGTTAGAGATTTTATCATAGTAGGCGAATGTTAGACTTATAAGAAACGATACATAGACGGATTGTTCTTTTGAAAATAAGGATGGATTCTAGTAATTATACGAAATATTAGACTATTATTTTTCTAGCATATAAATATTTTATACAAGCACGTACACCGAGTTATACCTATATTTTACAAGGACTTCAAAAGACATTTTTTTAAAAAATACCTTATTAAGTCTTATTTCTTTATATAGTCTACTAAACTTTACGAAGCTAAGTTTTTTTTTCAAATAAAATTTTCAATTCTTTTGACGACCTTGAAAAGGGGAAAACTTTTAAAATATTGATGTTCTTGCAAAAACGATGTGTTTATATATATTTCTTACAGAATATTTCTATTTTTGGTCAAAATTAATTTAATTTGACGACCATTGATATCGCAATCAGTTTAACCATTTAAATGTTTTCGAAGTTATTTATCTGCTTGCGATAAACTTATTAAGTTTGTGAACCAGAAACAGTTTCAAATGTATTTATTTCTTTTGAAAAAGAGTGTTATCTTAGTCAAAATTGTTTTTCGAAACTTTACATTCGTGAAGTTTTCAAATGTTGTATTTTGCGAAACAGAACATAACTTTCAAAATATATATACCTGTTTTTGAAAACGGAAGGTACCGTATTCAAATCGTTTAAGAAAACCTTACATTATTAAGTTTACAACTGTTTCGACGAAATTTTACCAAAATGCCTTGGAAAAAAGTTATATTATCATTTTTAAAATGGTCATTTGAAATATCGCGTTGCGAAAACAATCTATGATACTTGAGTTTTGTGTTTACAGAAAAATTAGAAGGTTCAGTGTTTTAAATAGTTAAAGCTATATTCAAAATTGTAGCTACGTAAGCTACTTTCTTTTTTTTTAACTTGAAGAAAAATATGTACATATACATATTTCGTATACTAGGCTGCTGACGATATCTCTGAGAAATTAAGAGCATGATCATAGGGCTAGTTCGTAAGTATATAAGAACTGATTTTGAAGACTTGGTTGTGTTAAGGAAGGGTAACTGTTACCATATTGGCATACACAAAGGATGTTAGTATGATTAATTATCTAGGGGATGAATCTTATGTGATAAGTTTAAGAATCCGGTGTTGTGGATTGCAATAAGTTGAATGATACACGTCAAGTGGTATAAGTAGAAGTTTGTAAGCACTAATTATAGGGAATTAAGTAAGGACTGAACTCTATAAGGACTAGATCATCTTGTGAGATGCTAGTGATAGCTAAATTAAATCGTACTAGAGTACAACGTATTCCGTAAAATACATACAGCTTCATGGATGAGTCTTGTGAACAAAGCGTTAAGTTAAAAATTGCACAATACCTAAGAACTGATTTTAGAGGGTTGCTCATGATAGCAAATAAGTGTACGATATAGACCGATGATTAAGTTATGAAGCCAGTATAGTGACGATACCCTTAAGATTGATTCGAGAATCATAGAAAGAATAGGTTACGATCTATCAGGCGGAGGACAATGGATTTGAAGATTACATTGTACATATACACACTGAATGATTTGAGGACTTAGTCCTATGTCGAAGAAGTAAAATGAGTAACATATCGGAATACGCAAGGGATACTAAGTTCGGTCATGATCTAGGTAAATAAATTATGTAGAACTATACTAAGTTACCAATTACGTAATATACAAGTTTCGAGGACGAAACTTTTGTAAGGGGGGAAGAATGTTACATCCCATTTTTTTTTAAAGGGGTAAAAGGGTCATTAGGGCCTAATTAATTATTAAACCTAATTTGATTAGGAAAATTTTCCCTAAACCCTAATCAAATTCTATTTAAACACGTAAACCCTCTCCCTCCCCACATAACAAGTCGGCGTCATTCACAGAAGGGAAAAGGAACGACTTCCTCCTTCTTGGTTCAACAAGCCGCCGCTTTTAGGAAGAAATACCACCACTCAATCACGCTCTTCAACACGTATCAATTACCAGGTAGGTTCCCCCTTAACATCCGTTGAATGTAAAAACGATTATCTTTAATTTCTCTATGAAAACGAGATCGTGCAGTAGTATTTGTGATTGTATAGATGCTTGATTATTAGATTATATGTATATGTGATGAATTGTATGTCCGTATATATGAACGTATATGTATATATATGTATGATGTTATTTTCGTATGAAAACTCGAAAAAGATTTGATTTTGGATGTGCGTGTGAATACCGGAATCGTAGAAAGAAGTGTTTGTGCCGGCGGCGCATGGCCGGTGGTGGTGGGCTATGACCACGTGTTGCCAGATGGAGGAATAAGGGTGAAGGGCGGCTGAGAGGTGGTGCGCTGGGGGTGGGGCTGAGAGGGGGGCTGCGTTGGGGGGGTGGGGCTGAGGGGGGGCTGCGCTGGGGGGTGGTGCGGGCTAGGTGGTGCGGTTGGAGCGGGAGTGGTAAGCCAGGAAGGTGGGTTAAGGGGGAGGAACGTACCGTAGGGGGGCTGTGGAGCGAAAGATTTGAAAGATGGGAAGAATTAGGAATCTCAGAAGCAAGCTGTGGCGTGAAAGTGTAGGAAAAAGATAAGGAAAAAGAAAAGAAAAATAGAAAGAGGAAAAAGATAGTAAAGGGTGAAGAAATGTGACGAAATTGAAAGTAAAAGAAAAGAAAAAGGAAAAAGAAAAGAAAAGGGAAAAGAAAAAGGAAAAAGGAAGTAAATGAAGGATTCCGTGTATGATTTCTGTGCATTCATGCATCACGACATTGCATATATGATATGATATGTTCTGTTCTGTTCCGTTCTGTTCTGTTAGGATATGCGAGACGTAAGTCGCATATCTGATCTGTTCTGTTCCGTTCCGTTCCGTTCTGTTAGGACCCGGGGGTATGCATTGCACGATTAGATGAATGTTTCTGAGAAGGTAGATTTATCATGCATCACGTATGTGGCATTGCATTTCACGCTCATCTTGCACGACTATGTGTTTTGATTGTCTTAAGAAGTTATGACTGTTATACGTTGTTTTAAAAAGATATGACCGTTATACGTTGTTTTAAGAAGTTCCGACCGTTATACGTATTTATGAAAACGTTGACAGTCTATTTTCGTATTACAGTACGTATATGTATTTCACTACTGTCCTAGCATGTATGATCTCACAGGGCCGATGCAGGCAGGGTATCTACTGAGTGACGTTTTTGTCGCTCACACCGTTTGTTTTGTTTTATTGCAGACGATTCAGGGTATGATTATATATGGGTTGGAGAAGATTCAGAGTGGGCTCAGTGAGACTCGTAGAGACTATTTGGGGATTGATGATCAAGAATTGAGGAAGTTTATTTTATTTATTATTTCATTTGAGGACATAGCTTAGGGATTTCTTATTTAATTATTTTACGACATCGTTTAAGGGATTATGACTTGATTTTGACTATATATGATTTTGGGGATTTTACTTTCGATGTAGGGTTTTGAATTGATTTAATTCGCTTCCGTAATCGAATACTCTGTCGTTTTGATAAGTGCAGGGATTCGTACAGATGCCTTGTATATCCCTTAGTGGAATACGGCGGGCGTACCGGTTCTGACCCTAGGGTTCGGGACGGGGCGTTACATAATGTGCCTTGTAGAAACCAGAACCAATAGTAGTAAAGCATGCAGAATCTTGAAAAAGTTCCATTTCACAAATATGGCGGTGGTGGAGAACAAAGGATTCAAAGGAGGAATTTGGTGCTTCTGGGATGTTAACCAGATAGACATCCAGGTAATAAATTGTGATACAAAATATCTAAATCTTGTTGTTGTGCAAAACAGAAAAGTGGCATGGATACTATCTATGATATATGCATCACCTCAAAGGCAGGAAAGACAAACACTCTGGAAGGACTACGAGACCATTGGCAAATAGATCAGGAAACCCTGGTGCATTATGGGGGACACCAATGAGGTACTTACACAGGCTGATAAAACTGGAGGAAAGAAAGTCTCACCAGCAAAACATAAAAGCATTTGGAAGATGATCAATGGTTGCGAACTATAGACCTTGGATTTTGTGGACCACCATATACTTGATCTAACCTAAGACAGGAAGAACAATGCATCCAAGAAAGTTTGGATAGAGTATGGGCGAATAAGCAATGCCAAATACAATTCCAAGAGGCACATGTTCAGCATCTAGCCTGGACCCATTCAGACCACCACCCAATATGCCTACATAATACGGCTAAAGCCCAAAAATGCCAAAACCAGTCTTTTAGATTCCAACTAGTGTGGCTGGAGCACAAAGACTTTGAAGAATTTGTGATAAATAGTTGGAAGAAGGGGGAGAACATTAAGGTAGCCATAGAGCAATGGACAAAGGCGGCCAAAGAGTGGAATAGAGATATCTTTGGACACATATTCAAACGAAAACAAAGATGTCTGGCAAGAATTTGGGGGATTCAAATGGCAAAAGCCAAAACTAAATCCGAATTTCTCAGAAACCTGGAAGCACAGTTACTGGAGGAATATGAGGAAATACTGAAGCAGGAGGAAGCCTATTGGTTTCAAAAGGCCAATCTAAAATGGTTAACTGGCGAAGAAAGAAACACTAGGTTTCTACAATTGACAATGCTAAAAAAGCAAAGGAAAAAGAGAGTGCACAGCCTCCTGAATAAATCAGGGATCCGGACTGAAGTTCCTGAGGAGTTCCAAACCATGGCTAGAGAATTCTACGTGAACCTATATGCTACAGAAGCCACAACAACGTTGAACCCCCAGGAGACTATACTACCTCGAATGAGCAATAGAGAAAAAGAAAGTTTGAACCGAGAGATCACTGACAATGAGATTCATATGGCATTAAAACAAATGGGACCATACAAAGCAGCTGGTCCGGATGGCCTACCTACTATCTTATACAAGAAGTATTGGCATATCATTGGGGAAAATGTAACAAAATTTTTAAAGTCAGTGTTTCAAACAAAAAATATTTGACAGTGTACTAAATGAAATACTCCTATGCTTAATCCCTAAATAGGAAAAGCCTGAAACCATGGCGCAATTCAGGCCCATAGCACTATGTAATGTGCTAATAAAGAGAATCAGCAAAGTCATCACCAACAGACTCAAGGGAATACTTCCTAAGATCATATCAGAAACACAGTGCAGTTTTGTGCCAGGCAGACAAGGAATTGACAATGTCGTTATTGCGCAAGAAGTAATACACACAATGAAAAGGAAGAAGGGAAAAAAAGGGTACATGGTGGTGAAGTTTGATCTGGAGAAAGCCTATGATAGAGTCAAATGGGATTTCCTGGAAATCATCCTAGGGCAAAGTGGATTTAACTCAGGCCTCACCTAAATAATACTACACTGCCTTAGGTCGGCAGCACTGCGAGTACTATGGGAAGGAAAACTACTAGAAGAAATCAAACCCAAAAGGGGACTTAGACAGGGAGACCCTCTTGCTCCCTATCTATTTGTACTATGCATGGAGTCTCTAAGTCAGCTAATCAAACAACAGATTGACCAAGGAAAATGGAAGGAGGTCAAAATAACAAGGAAGGGACCTAACATCTCACACGTGATGTTTGCAGATGATCTTATCCTATTTGGAGAGGCCAATGAGAAAGAGGCCAAAGCTATGCAGCAAACACTACAGTGCTTCTGTGGATTGTCAGGACAAAAAATAAACACAAATAAATCCCAGGTCTACTTCTCCCCAAACACCCCAAGACACTTGAGAGAAACACTAAGTGAAATGTTTGATATCCCCCAGACAATAGATCTGGGAAAGTACCTTGGTATCCCTATTTACCAGAAGAGAATAACACAAGGTACCTTCCAAGATGTTGTTGACAAGGTAAAGCTGAAGTTAGCAGCTTGGAAGATGAAGGTAATGACCAGAGCTACTAGACTAATCTTAGTGCTGCCAGTTACCTTCAATATCGCTGCATACTCTATACAAGTGGCTAAGCTACCAGAAAAAAACATAAGGGAAATCGAAAAGCTGAACAGAAACTTCCTATGGGGAGACACATAAGCAAACAAAAAAATCACCCGGTAGCCTGGGAGGTCGTGTGCAGACCAAAGAAACAAGGGGGACTAGGCCTCAGAAGACTGAGACAGACAAATATAGCCCTACTGGCTAAACTTGGGTGGAGACTGCTCAACAACAGGAACTCTCTATGGGGGAATATATTGTGGGAGAAGTATGCCACACCCCTAGCCATCACACCAACACAACCAAATGCCTCTTACTTATGGAAAAGCATCAGGCAGGCCCAAAACATACTCAGGGCGGGCAGTCAACCAGTTAATGATGACCAACATACATCATTTGACCAAGAGACTAAATGGATGCGGGGAGGGCGCACTCATTTTAACATGGAATTGGCTTATGATCTACAGAATGAACCACCAGATAAACATGCAACCCCAAAATGGCAGCGAATCTGGGAAATTAAGGGACCTCAAGGGAGAAATATGCTAATCTGGCAGATAAGACAGAGAAAATTACTCACCGCAGCAATTCTAAACCAAAGGGCCATCATGGACCTGCCATGCTGCAATTTGTGTAACAGAGAAGCTGAATCAATCCTGCATGTTGTAAGAGACTATCAATGGATCTCTAACGTATGGAAATTACTAAATCCAAGAGAGAAATGGCACCAATTCTTCAAGCAAAAGGATGAACAGAAATGGATTGACTGGAATCTGAACGAAAGAATGCATGAGGATGTACGGAATTGTAGGTGGACTTACCTATTCAGAGAAGGACTCCAAACTGCATGGTACTGGCGTAATCAAACGATTCATAGCAACATTGACCGCCCCACCCTATGGAGAAATATGGAACCAGACTCATCAACGAGCCGTCAGGATGGAGAAAACAGTGGGTGGGAACCGAAAGGAAGAGGAAGAGAATGTGACTTGAAGGAGGAACACAGGAAGCTTCGAAATTGAAGGAAAGTAGACATGTCATAATTGCATGTGTAGGGAGAGAAAAGATGAGTAGTTAGAAGGCTATTTAATGGGCCACCCTGTGTATTTGAATTTTGGTGAATAAATAAAAAGATCCGCATTCTCCGGAAAAAAATGAAAGATCTAGGAAAGATGAAATATTTCTTAGGAATGGAAATAACTAGAAACAATGAAATGATATATATATATCACAAAGGAAATACATATTGGATCTTCTAAGAGAAACTAGGATGCTCGGATGCAGACCAATGAACACTATGACCTATCAAGATATTTTGTGATTACATGTCTACTATAAACATGGCCAAGAACCTAATTCAGCACAACAATTCAAAGCATGTTGAAGTGGATAGATATTTCATCCGAAAAAAATTGAATGCAGAAGGATCAGCCATGGAACATATTTCAACTAAATATCAAATCATTGATATCTTAACAAAACTAGTTTCAACAAGTATATTTTAGTACTTAATGTCCAAGATTGGTTGTACAAATATATACAACTAAGTTTAAGGGAGAATGTGGAAATATAAGCTCACCTGAGCTTAGCCGAGCTATACTGAGCTTGTTGGACCGTGCACCTGCAATAAACACCACTAGAGGGGGAGGGGTGAATAGTGTTTAGCGGAAATTACACTACTAACCTTGATAAAAATCCCCTATGAAAAAAGAATCTGAGACTACCTCAGATTCAGAATCTGTTTTTGAAGAATTCAAAAATCCTTGTACACAACTCCACAAATTATGAAAATTTCCAGAACTAAACCTCAATGTGTTGACAAGACTCTGTCCAAAAATTAGATAAAAATAAGATCGTTTGGACCTTCAAACAAATAAAAAGATTCAGATGGTCAATCTAGACAGAATTGGACAGAATGTTGCTGAGATTGGAAAATGTGTTTCTTTTGAATGCTTAACCAAAAAGGTTGAACTTTATGTCAAAACACTCCCTAGGATGTCTAGTTTATAAATCCAAAAGACCCTGATCTTAAACAATTCTTGACTAAAACAGAATTCAAAGTTTCTTAAAACTGGTCAGATTGCAGCCAAATTAGAGCAGTTATCTTGCAACGACTGAAAGACTAACTTGTCCTTGCTCAAATCAAGTGATTCGTTTTGCAAATGAAAGCTAACAGTCTGAAGTATAACTCCACCAAAATCACAAATTTTGAAAGTGTTTAGCTATTTTCTCAAAATGTGAGAAGTTGTGTGAAAACTGCAGTAAAAAACGGACAGAATGCAAAAATGTAGAAACAAGACAAGAACACCAAAAATTAATCCTGGTTCGGTCAATGTGACCTACTCCAGTCCCAAGGAACACCTTTCCTTGGATTTCACTATGGTATGAACCAAATTACAACAAGAACCAGGCTTGATCCTTGGGTTAAACAGCAACCCTATTCATGACTTGGATGAACACCTTCTATGCAACACTTAGCTGCAAAATCTCTACCTCCTATTGATGTAGCCTTATAGAATTGGCTAATCAATCTTACAAATGAAGCTCAAGAGGCTTGTAGCTCTCCAACAAATACAACAAGAACACCTTGGCTACAAAGAATGGAACAAGAATGACAAGAAGAAGATAGCTAGATAAATCAACAAATGCTTTCAAGTGAGCTTCAAGTGTGTTCTTCTTCTTCACCATCGCCTCCTCTTTATAGTGTGAGTGGAGCCTTGTAGATAAGAATGCACATGTGTCACCATCTTCATCATCAAGCTTAAGTGTCTTCACATCATTGGTTGGCCTTGTACACTTGGCAAAATGAGACAACATAATTGGTCCACATTGGACACACATTGTTGGCCGATTTTTACACCTTGGAATATCTTAATTATCCTTCGCAAAATGAAGATAATAATAAGAAGAGAATGACATATTCCTCCAATATCCCCTCAACTCCTTGGCTTGAGAATAGGCATGTGAGAGTTGAACATTTCAAACAAAAATCATCTCCATTTTCAGGCTAGTAGCCGTTGGGTATAATTCAAACATTTCCTAGTTGGCAACTTTTGCCAACTAGCTTCTTTTTCATTGGTCCACTTGTCACCAAGCTATAAAATGAATTACACATCATATCCACCTGTTGAATCACGTTTTTGGACCAATATATATATGTAAAAACTCAGATTTTTTGAAGAAGAAATCAACAAATAATAATTGACAAGATTATGTCAACATGTAACGCCAAAATTCCCAATATTTCTTCTTGTATGTTGTGATCATTTACACACCTTTAACACCATTAAATTCTGTGTAAAATGATGATAAATATACTGCAATAACATATAGAAGAAATCTTCAAGAAAGAAATAGAATGTGACATCACAACTCGTCACATATCCCGCTATAGTCAATAATATAATCATGTGAGAGAAATAATGTAAAACCACCATATAATCTTCAAGATAAACATAACTCAACTCCAGAATGAAGATAAGAATATACTCAATTTTAAGTTATAAATTGTTTTGATGATGAAAAGATGTTTTGAATAAGTTAAATTTATACTTGAGACTTGATGCAAGATAAGAAAATTACACTATGTCAAAAATGGTTTAGATTGGAACTCACTGACCAACATTGATCTCTCAGGTAGGGGACATCGATCGATCGATATACTTCAACCTTTGGCTTCGATCGATCGATATCAGTCAGAAAGCTTTCTGTCCAACATCGATCTCTTAACCCAGGGACATCGATCGATCGATGTCACTTCAGTCTCTCCACAGGGAGACTTCGATCGATCGATGTCAGGCAGAATACTTTATGTCCAACATCGATCTCTCAGTCCAGGGGACATCGATCAATCAAAGTGACATCAGTCTCTCACAGGGGTACTTCGATCGATCGATCGATGCCAGCAGTTTCAAAACTGCAAAGTTTCTGGAGGACATCGATCTCTCACCCCAGGCACTTTGATCGATCAATGTCCCCCAGAATTCAGAATTTTTTGAACGTTGGAACAAAATCCAAGGGAGATTCATGGTATTTTCTCTATCCAATCTTGCTCAAACTTCTTGTAGACCTTAACCCAATATATTACGTGCTTCCTTGACTATTGTATCCATGTCTAAGCAATCCTAGGTTGGCTATTGAGGATCAAATCACTCCATAGGGTGGCTAAAGACTATTTAGGCATTATCTTGACATTTGGAGTAGTTCAAGACATGGTGGAGAGCTCAAAAACGTGGTGAACTTCATCTATAAAAGGAAGAGGCTTAGATGAGGCAATTACACACTTTCACAATCATCTAGTTTCATTATTCATTATTGTATAGTTCTCTCACACTTGTAAAATTGCTTAAAGCTTATTAAGCTTTTCTTTGCTCTTCATTGTTGTATATTGAGAGATAGAGAGTATAACACAAGAGGAACCATAAATATTTGATCTCTTGCTTGTGCTTAGACAAGTGAGAAAGTGTGAACCTTACTATTTTCTTCAACCCATTGTGAGAAAGTTCTTGAGGGAACTTTGTTGAAGTTGTGAGGTAGCATGAAGTTATTCTTGCTAAAGAGCTGTAGTTGCTGTAGTTGGACAAGTGTATTTTGTGCAAGAAGTTGCTGTTGTTGTTGCTTACACTAAGGTGTTAGTGTAAGTGTTGTTGTGGCTGTTCTTATTAGCTTTAATAAGAAGAGTAGCTGTTGAAAATCCACTTTGGCAACAAAGTGGTAGTGGAGTAGAATCATTTACGATTCGAACCACTCTATATCCGGTGTACACATTCATTGCTTCTCATCTCCCATTCTTGCTTTGATTTTGAATTTCTTTTGAGTTGAGCCAAACAAGAAAATTCCGCAAAAGTGCCAAACACTCTATTCACCCCCCCTCTAGAGTGTATTTCGGACCTAAAAATTGGTATCAGAGCCTAACCTTGATTGCTTGGCCTATCTTTGCAAGTAGCAAGGTTAAAGACCATGACAATGACAACCTCAACCTCTTCATCTCACACTTCATCTCCCAAGCCTACTGTACTATTTTCAGGATCAAACACTAAAGCACCTATGTTTGATGCCTAAAATTATTCTTTGTGGAAATTTCGAATGATCAATCATTTGAAAGGATGTGGATTTGATATATGGAGAGCCGTTGTCAAAGGAAATGAAGTTCCTATGATTATCAACTCAAAAAGAGAATCACTGTTCAAAGATGAGGATGACTACACCGGGGAAGAGAAGATAAAATTCGCCATCCATGGCAAAGCA
This sequence comes from Eustoma russellianum, assembly GCA_036186865.1. Lineage (NCBI taxonomy): Eukaryota > Viridiplantae > Streptophyta > Magnoliopsida > Gentianales > Gentianaceae > Eustoma > Eustoma russellianum. The sequence goes on along the minus strand of AP025061.1, from coordinate 8,747,240 downwards.
TTTGATATTCTCTCAAGTGCTCTTACCACCACCGAGCTCATAAGACTTCAAGGTCTTGAAACAGCCCATGAGGCATGGAAAAGGCTTGAAATGATACACGAAGGAACTGGGCAAGTAAGAATGACCAAAAGACTCATGCTCATGAAGGAGTATGAGATGTTCGGAATAAAGAGCGGTGAGAAGATTGAGGAGACAATTGATCGATTCACACGAATAGTGAATCAACTCTCTATGGTGGACAAGAAAATCTCAAATGAAGACCTTGTCTCAAAACTCCTCAACTCTTTGCCAAGAGAATGGACACCTAAAGTCACCGCCATCACCGAATCAAAAGAATCTCAAGACTCTTACCCTTGATGAGCTATCCGGTAATCTTCTTACTCATGAAATTCTTATTGATGAACAAAATAGGATGAACCCTATCAAGCCCACCCAAACATCACACAAAAGATTGGTGGTAGAGTCCGATGAATCGGATGATGAAGTTGTCCTTCTAGTAAGAAAATTTAGAAGAATGGCAACTAGAAACAAAGCTCAAGCAAGGAATTTTTTCAAGAGACCACCCAAAGAAAAGGAAGCAAGTGAAAATTGCTATAGATGGGGTCGACCCGGTCACTTCATTGCCGATTGCCACGTAAAGGAGCCGTAAAAGCAAGAGAAAAAGGTCTTTCCTCAAAAGAAGAAAGCCCTCAATGTGGAGTTAACCACGTGGGATGATCTCCTTCCCGAATCGGAAGGAGAAGATAGTGAAGATCAAGGTGTTGGACTAGTTGCAATAGCTGAAAATCCAAAAGCTCAACATACTTGTCTCATGGCAATTGAAGATGACCTTGAGGTAAATTCTAATCCTTCTAATTTGCAAGATGAAATAAGAGATTCGCAAGATGATTTTGAGAAAATGAATTTAAAATATAAACATTTGAAGAAAGAGTGCAAGAAGTGCATCTTAGAAAATAAGAGCTTGCATGATAAGAACATTTTGATATTTCAAGAGCATGACATCATACTCACCATGCATAAAACCGTAGCTCTTGAAAATATAGAAATTAGGAAAGAATGTGAGAAACTAAGGTTAGATTTATAAAGACTAACAAATGCTAAAAATAATTTAGACATACTACTTGGAAATCAAAGAATTGGAAATGATAAATCCGTTTTAGGATTTAATTCATCACATTCTTCCATTAAGCCTAAGTCATTAAAGAAAAAGGCAAACAAGAGAAAAACACAATATAACTCATCACCTTCTAAACCAAGGCATGTACCCACTTTTTTTCATTGCAACAAAGTAGGACATGTGAAGAATGAATGTAGAGCTAGATTTGGAAGCATATATGTTTGGAAGCCTAAGGGTCGAAAAGCTAACCCTAAAAGACCCAGCCATCAAAAGATACCAATGCATAAAACTCTTGGTCTTGTAGGCTCTAAAGATAAATGGAGTAGCCAAAGAAGAAGGAACCAAATGGCTTATGGACAGCGGATGTTCAACTCACATGACCGGAGACAAAACGTTGTTCACCAAGCTCAAGCTCCAAGATAGTGGAACGGTGTATTTTGGCAATGGGAGAGCCAAAATCCTTGGACATGGAGAAATCGGTAACTCTTCTTTTACTATTAATAATGTACTATATGTAGAAGGGCTTAAGTATAATTTGATAAGTGTTAGCCAACTATGTGATGCTAATTTTCACGTTGAATTTGTGAAAAGAAAATGCATTGTGAAAAAGAACGATAAGATTGTTTTTGAGGCTATACGTAAAAATGATGTTTACAAATTTAGCACACATGATTTGATATCACAAAATGTTTCTTGCCTAGTTGCCAAAAATGATTTGACTCAACTATGGCATAGACGACTTGGACATATTAGTTTTAAAAATTTCAAAGAGATTTGCAAAAATGAAAAAGTCCAAGGTCTTCCAAAATTGAATTTCAAAAACCATGGCTTATGTGACACTTGTCAAAAGGCAAAGCTTGTTAAAACAAGCTTCAAGCCCAAAATTGAAATATCTACCACCAAACCCCTACAATTACTTTATATGGATTTGTATGGGGATATTGGTACAAAAAGTCTAAGTGGAAAACATTACACCTTTATGGTGGTAGAGTCTTCTCTAGGTACACTTGGGTAATGTTCTTAGCTAAAAAGAATGATGTATGCCAAGAATTTATAAAGCTTTGTAGGAGACTAGAAAATCAAAGAGAAGACACAATTAAGGAAATTAGAAGTGATAGAGGTGGTGAGTTTGAAGGAGAGTTTCAAGAATTTTGTGTATCCAAAGGGTATGGACACAATTTCTCGGCTCCAAGGACTACTCAATAAAATGGCGTTGCGGAAAGGAAAAATAGAACACTTCAAGAAATGAGTAGAGCCATGCTAAACAAATTTGAGCTACCCAAATATTTTTGGGTCGAAGCGCTAAACACCGCTTGCCATGTGATAAGTAGAGTTTATTTGAGACCACCTCTCAAAAAGACTCCTTATGAGCTTTGGAAAGGTAGAGTACCAAATATTGGTTATTTCAAGGTTTTTGGTTGTAAGTGCTTTATACTTAACACCAAAGATAACTTGGACAAACTCGATTTCAAAGCGGATGAAGGAATCTTCATGGGTTATGCTCAAAATAGCAAGGCATTTAGAGTATATAATAAAAGGAGCATGAAAGTTGAAGAATCAATTCATGTCAAGTTTAGTGAACTCATTGAGGATGAACCGAACACAAATGATGATGATGATGAAATAATTGAAGTAAGTCATATAGAGAAATTCGAGAATCCAAAAGGTAATATTGTTATTGACCTTAGAATTGATCCTCTTGAACCTAAGGTTGAAAATGAAGAAGCAGGAGGAGATATCTCAAATTTACCGGATTCATATAAGTATAGGAAAGATCATCCTAAAGAATTAATAATAGGTGAAACTTGTCAAGGCATAATGACTAGGAGAAGATTTAATGAAAATGCCTTCATTTCACAAGTTGATCCTAAACATATAAAGGAGGCTATAAATGATGAAGCTTGGGTATTAGCCATGCAAGGGAAACTAAATTAATTTGAAAGGAGTGATGTTTGGGAATTAGTAGCTAAACCTAGTTATCATCCCGTAATTGGCACTAAATGGTATTTAGAAATAAAATGGATGATGAAGGAAACATCACTAGAAACAAGGCTAGGTTAGTAGCTCAAGGATATAGGCAAGAGGAAGGCATAGACTATGATGAGACCTTCGTCCCCGTAGCCAGGTTAGAAGCTATTAGGATGCTATTAGAATATGCATGCTATAAGGATTTCAAACTATATCAAATGGATGTGAAATCCGCATTCCTGAATGGAATAATTCTAGAAGAGGTGTATGTAGCTCAACCACCAGGGTTTGAAGATCATGATCATCCAAATCATGTATTTAAACTCAAAAAGGCCCTTTTTGGACTTAAACAAGATCCTATGGCATGGTATGAAGGATTAAGTAATTTCCTACTTGAGAACGAGTTTTCAAGAGGAAAAGTCGACACTACTCTTTTTATTAAAGAACAAGGAAACCATCAATTGCTTGTTCAAATTTATGTATATGCCAATAAATTTGGTGCTACTAATGATTCTCTTTGTGAGCATTTTGCTAAATTGATGGAAGGAGAATTTGAAATGACCATGATGGGCGAACTCAACTACTTTCTTAGTCTTCAAATCAAGCAAACTCAAGATGGAGTGTACATATCTCAAACAAAGTACACAAAGGATTTACTCAAGAAGTACAAGTTTGAGGATGGAAGAAGTGTAAGCACATCAATGAGCATAAGTACAAAGCTTGACAAAGACGAAAAAGGAAAGCCGGTTGAGGTAACCAAATATAGGGGTATGATTGGAAGTTTACTTTATTTGACCGCTAGTAGACCGGATATTTTACTTGCTGTGTGCTTATGTGCTAGATTTCAAAGTATGCGTAAGGAATCGCATCCACTTGCCATTAAACGTATCTAAAATTGCCATTAAACGTATCTTTAGGTATTTGAAAGGAACTTTGAACTTTGGATTGTTTTATCCCAAAAATGGTTGTTTTGATTTAAGAGGGTATAGTGACTCCGACTATGCCGGAAATCTTGTTGATAGAAAAAGCACCTCCGGGACATGTCAATTCTTTGGAGATTGCTTAACAAAATAGTGTGTCACTTTCAACGGCGGAATCCGAATATGTATCGGCCGCTTCGTGTTGTGCACAAATACTTTGGATGATCAACACTTTAAATGATTACAATGTTAAGTTTGATAAAGTCCCCATCTTATGTGACAACACTTCAGCCATAAGTATAGCACAAAATCCGGTTCATCATAGTAGGACCAAACACATTGAAGTAAGGCATCACTTCATAAGAGATTGCATTCAAAAAGGATTGGTCTGCGTTGAATTTGTTCCAACAAATGACCAACTAGCGGATATCTTTACTAAATCCCTTCCCACTAAGACATTCGAATCAATTAGAACAAGATTAGGGATGATAAACAATGGTTAGAGTGTCAAAAATGTCAAAAATGCAGATTCCTGCATACATCGATCGATCTATGTGGCAGTCTCAGTCTGATGTCTCTTAAGACATCGATCGATCGATGTGTAGGACATCGATCGATCGATGTGTAGGACATCGATCGATCGAAGTCTCAGACATTGATCGATCGATGTCGACGGACAATAAGTTTATAAAACCTGCAGAAAACAGAATTTCTTCTACTATTCATCTTCTACCTTCGTTTTTCTGCCCTAGAATCACAGTTTCTTCAAAATCCGACCTTATCACTTCCAAATCTCTTCAATGAACGTCGTTTGATTGTCATTTTTTTAAGCCTTACTTAAATTTCAAATCTTATCTCTCAAATTCGAGCCCTAATCTTCTCAAATGGCACCTAGAATGAAAACCCATCTGAGAAGGAAAAGAAATTCACCTGAAGGAAGTAAATCCCAAGTCCCAACTAGTTCAAGAACAAAAGGGTTGAAGAAAAGTGCTGAGCTACCTCAAGATGCAATGTTGGCCGAGGCTAGAGCAAAGCTAGTGGTGAAAAATTTTCCTTGGCTCAAATCTGGAGAGTATGAGGATGCTCTCACAGAACTAATAGGCCCAGGTAAGTTTGTTCACATATCTTATAGGGCTCAAAAGTTGTTCAATGAATGGGAAGACAATAACAGGTCCACCATTCCGTTGAAATTGCTCAAGATTGAAGATATTTTGAGCAATGAGAAATTGAGACCAATCATCACTTGGTTTGATGATCAACAATGGAGACCTGTTTGGGAGATATCAAGTATGATTCATATGTCGACTCGATATACCCGATTATTTTATGCAAATATGTGGGTAGAGTATCTAAATGGAATGCCCTTCTCATTGAACTCTGTTATTGAAGGACAACTAGTTGTTTTTGATTCAAAAACAATAAACGAACTTCTTGGTGTTCCTGATGAGGGTTGGGAAGATTTTGTTCCATGGAAGTGGGATAGTTATAAGTATCAAGTAGCCGAAGATGAAGTAAAAACTTTCCTTAGATTTCGTCCCACCCGAAACACTAATGACATGCCTTTAGTGTATCGAGTTTTACTTGCCTTTGTTACTTTTTGTATAAATGGTAAGTCGGCTAAACTCCCAAGTAATATGGATTTTTATGTTGCTTATCGTATTGCTATGAGGGAGAAAATAAATTTTGGGGAGATTGTTTTTACCAACATGTTGGAGGCGGTCACTAAGAAGTCCAAGGCATTACCTTATAGCAATCTTATTTATAGATTGTTGCAAAAGAGTGATGTGGAGTTGAATGAGGAGTATGATGAGAAAATAACCTCTAGGGATTATTACACAAAAGCCAATATTCAACAAATTCACAAATCTCGAAAGGAGGCACAAAGAAGGGGAGGTCACAATGAGCCGGAGGAAGAAGAAGCTGAAAACATACCGGCCGAAGAACCCATCCCTCCATCACAACCAACTGAACCCCAATCCCATCCACACCCTCAAAGTCCTATCCCGAGTGGACAATGGAAAGGCTCCCATAGAAGAGGATGGTGATTCAGAGGAGAAATTTGATGTAGAGGGAGAGATTAACTGAATAAACCATACACTTGGTCAATGGGGAGAAGACTTAACCAAGGAAGCCGTCCGTATTGATGATTTAGAAAAGGACAACGCAAATCTCACAAAAAGGGTCAAAAATCTAGAGACGGAGCTAACTACGCAAAAGACCAAGTACAAAAAATTGAAGACAAAGCTCAAAGAAGCCCTCTCCGGTGTGTGCTTCTCTTCCAATGAAGAGTGGTTGCTATTTGATTCCCGTTTTCCCCCATAGCTATAGGCTATCTTCGAAGTTGAGATTACTCTTGTATCTCATGAACTTCTTATTTAATGATATTTCACTTCTTTATTTTCGTGTTTCGTATTTTGATGTTTTCAAAAAAGGAGAGAAGTTGGTATTGATCTTGATGGTTTATTGTGTGTTTATGATATGTTTATGATGTTTTATGTCTAAGTTGGTATTGATGTTGATGATGTCTATGTTGGTATAGTTTTGGTTGGGTATGGTTTTGGCATGGCATGATTGGGCATGGTTGTTGTCTTAAGTTTGCTCTATTGTCTTAAGTTGATATGATATTTAGGCATGGTTTGTTGATAGATTAAACCTTGGTGTTTTGCATAACATAGTTTGGTTTGAGAAGTTGGATTTGGCATGACATGGCATGAAGTCTCTAGATATGCATGTGTAAAATGATTGATAGTCTTTGTTACCTTGGTATGCTATCTTACATATTCAAAAGATAAAAAAAATGAAATTTGGTGCATGGGTTGAGGGGGAGCATTGACATCATATTTATTGATTTTGGATACATTACATGTTAAGGGGGAGTTCTTGATGTGCTCATATGATGAGGGAGCATGAACTAAGAGGGAGTTGTAAAATATCAAGTTTAGATGTAAATGTATCAAGCAAAAACATCTTTTGAATCATGGTTTTGAAATCATCAAAAAGGGGGAGATTGTTAAGTTATAAATTGTTTTGATGATGAAAAGATGTTTTAAATAAGTTAAATTTATGCTTGAGACTTTATGCAAGATGAGAAAATTACACAATGTCAAAAATGGTTGAGATTGGAACTCACTGACCAACATTGAACTCTCAGGTAGGGGACATCGATCAATCAATGTACTTCAGCCTCTGGCTTCGATTGATCGATGTCAGTCAGAAAGCTTTCTGTCCAACATCGATCTCTAAATCCAGGGACATCGATCGATCGATGTCACTTCAGTCTCTCCTCAGGGAGACTTCAATCGATCGATGTCAGGCAGAATACTTCCTGTCCAACATCGATCTCTCAGTCCAGGGGACATCGATCAATCAAAGTGACATCGGTCTCTCCCAGGGGTACTTCGATCGATCGATCGATGTCAGCAGTTTCAAAAACTGCAAAGTTTTTGGAGGACATCGATCTCTCACCCCAGGCACTTTGATCGATCAATGTCCCCCAGAATTCAAAATTTTTTGAACGTTGGAACAAAATCCAAGGGAGATTCATGGTATTTTCTCTATCCAATCTTGCTCAAATTTCTTGTAGACCTTAACCCAACATATTACATGCTTCCTTGACTATTGTATCCATGTCTAAGCAATCCTAGGTTGGCTATTGAGGATCAAATCACTCCATAGGGTGGCTAAAGACTATTTAGGCATTATCTTGACATTTGGAGTAGTTCAAGACATGGTGGAGAGCTCAAAAATGCGGTGAACTTCATCTATAAAAGGAAGAGGCTTAAATGAGGCAATTACACACTTTCACAATCATCTAGTTTCATTATTCATTGTTGTATAGTTCTCTCACGCTTGTAAAATTGCTTAAAGCTTGTTAAGCTTTTCTTTGCTCTTCATTGTTGTATATTGAGAGATAGAGAGTCTAACACAAAAGGAACCATAAATATTTGATCTCTTGCTTGTGCTTAGACTAGTGAGAAAGTGTGAACCTTACTATTTTCTTCAACCCACTGTGAGAAAGTTCTTGAGGGAACTTTGTTGAAGTTGTGAGGTAGCATGAAGTTATTCTTGCTAAAGAGCTGCAGTTGCTGTAGTTGCACAAGTGTATTTTATGCAAGAAGTTGCTGTTGTTGTTGCTTACACTAAGATGTTAGTGTAAGTGTTGCTGTGGTTGTTCTTATTAGCTTTAATATGAAGAGTAGCTATTGAAAATCCGCTTTGGTAACAAAGTGGTAGTGGAGTAGAATCATGTACGATTCGAACCACTCTATATCCATTGTACACATTCATTGCTTCTTATCTCCCATTCTTGCTTTGATTTTGAATTTCTTTTGAGTTGAGCCAAACAAGAAAATTCCGCAAAAGTGCCAAACACTCTATTCACCCCCCTCTAGAGTGTATTTCGGACCTAAAACTCAATAGATTCATTGAGTAAAAATACCAAAATACCCTCAGGGGTAAAATGACCAAAATGCCCCTAGTGAGAGAAACTCCAGAAATGACCCCGATAGTCATAAATAGATATAATAACACCTTTGTGATGATAAATATGATATGAATGTGTCCTTGAAGTATTTCCACCATATCATGTTCCTATAAAACTCAAAATACCAATTTTGCCCTTTTTGGTAAGTTGTAGAAACTTCCAAGGTACATTATTCACAAGACATTTATAATCATCAAAAACACATAATGTCAACATAATGAACATGTATAAATCATGTACGAATGAAAACAACCATTTTATCACATTTTAGAAAAATATTTCTAAAAATCCTAGACATCGATCGATCTAAGTGTCTCAGCTTCAGAGATCGATGTCTCACAGTAAGTTTCAGAATTTGTCTCTGACCTACATCGATCAATCAAAGTGAGGGTTTGATGTATACATCGATCGATCGATGTGTCTCAAGTTTAGAGATCGATGTCTCATAGTAAGGTCTTGAACTTTCTCTGCCTTACACAGATCGATCGATGTGAGGGATCGAAGTACATTGATCGATCGAAGTGCAACAACCTGAGAGATCGATGTTATTTTTCTCAACTTTTTCAACTTTTAATCACATATAATCCCATGTGTGACATTTTTAAGCATTCTCCACTTAAAATCATGACCTTTAAAATTATCCAAACGTATTTCTCAACAGAGATGAACCTAGTAGTGGCCAAGCTGGAAAAGTACGAAAGATAAGCTACCAAGGTGAACCTGTGCTGAGCAGATAAAGGTATATTGCCGAGTAGATGTTGGTAGTAGCTTAGCATAGAACTGCAAGTTACCAAGGTAAAGAAATGAAGAGCCAAAATGAAGAGCAGCATGGAACTGTAAATTACCGTGGTGAAAAAGAGCCAATGTAAAGAGCTAGGATAAAGGTATGTGTTCAGAGCTGAGGTGACGAGCTAAAGGCCCCCTAAGACGTTAGGCAGCAAACCTCAGCACAGCAGCCGAGCTCCCATACTTATTCTTTTTACATGCACGTCGAATTACCATAGCTCTTTTTCTAACTGTATGTATGTGTGAGCTAAGCGTATATCTTGTCGTTACCAACCTAGCCATTGGAAACACTTAGGCGTTGTAAACATCACATCAAGGAGCTGTTAGGAAAAAATAAAGTCGTTAGAGGAATGTAACAACTCCTATAAAACAAAAAACACCAATGTACATATTTTTTAACTTGAATGAATTTTATATTCATTCAACCACGAGAAATTTAAAATCCAATTATCGAAGAATTTTAGCATGCAGGTTTACCCAATTAGGTATCACATAAATTTAGTCCAAATTTGGAAAACAAAAGTAACCTGAAATTATTTGACAATGTGTTCTTGAATAAGTTATTTAATATACGTGTTTTTCCATATATGGTTATATTTGTTAAAATGCATGAAGATGATCAAGCGAATGGAAGGCAGCAATTGAAGTTGACAGAAGGTCAATCTGTGAAGTTTGCATCCAGAAGTGTTGGTTGAGCTGTGGAATCAATAATTGAGATGTTTAGTTGGTTCGTGGTGCTGCAGAAATCCTGAAGTGTTTGAGGCTGTGTTTGCTAGTTGATACTTCAGATTCAGTTGCAGTGCAGCAAAGAAGTTGAAGAAGACAGTTGGAGGCGGGAAACATTTAAATATTGCAAAATGACATTTTTACCCTTCTAGTTTGTGCATGTACCGTAATATTTTGAAGGCTAGTTTCGTAATTTCTTCGCCATATCTTCTTCGTCTATAAGAAGTTTGGACTGTGATGTGTAGTACAGAAGCAGATATTTTTCAGAATCAAATTCTCTGTGATTCTATCTTTCTCTCTCTTGCGGTTACATCTCCTATACTTTCTGCTTCTCTCTCTAAGTAATCATTCTTCAATTTCGTTCGCTAATTGATTAGTTTATCGCTGTCATTAGCTTGAAACATCTTTGCTGTTGTAGACGATTGCGGAGCCTTGGAGATTGATCATTAGTTGTTCAGATTTTTCACATGGTATCAGAGCGATCTAAATAAATTTTAGAACATTCATGACTTCCAATAGCAGTTCCTCTACTAGTACTTCTCCACACATCTCCAATCAGCAAAATGTATTGATAGATCCTATGGATGATCCGTATTATATTCATCCTGGTGACAACCCCGCCACTGTATTGGTACAACCTTTACTAGATGGAAATAACTATCACGGATGGAGTAGATCCATCAGGCGTGCTCTAGAGTCCAAAAATAAGATAGGATTAACGGAGCAATTCTAAGGCCAGCAGAAGATACAAGGAGGTCAAATGCGTGGACAAAGGCAAATAATATGGTAGCTTCGTGGCTTGTTAACTCAGTATCACCTAGCATTGCACAAAGTGTGGTATGGTTGGACAGCGCTTTGGAGATCTGGAACGATCTCAAGTTCAGGTATGGTAACATTGATTCTTTCAGACTCTCTGATTTACAAGAAGAATTTTACGCTTTGAGGCAGGACGGTTGTTCTGTAACGGAGTATTACACAAAACTGAAAGGAATTTGGGAAGAACTTTCAATTTTAAGATCAATTCCCAACTGTACATGTAATAAGTGCACTTGTAATGTGACTGCTCAGACAAACAAGTATGTACATGATGATTGTGTAATAAAGTTCCTCAAAGGACTTAATTCAGAGTTTGAGGCGGTTAAATCTCAAGCGCTCTTATCCACACCTCTTCCTGATCTTAAAACAACCTTTGCGATGGCTGCAAAACTTGAAAGGAAATTAAACTATGGTGAAATCCAAAAGCAATTTGTGAATAATCCAACAGCGGTGATGAATGTATATGGTAATGCGCAGTCGAAATTTCCTTCGTCTGGAAGTGGTTTGTTTGGAGGAATGTCTAAACCATCAGGAAGAGGTAATGGAAGATGCAATGGTAAATATAATCGAGGTAACGCAAAAACACCGTACTGCACATACTGCAATATGAATGGACACACTATTGACCGATGCCACAAGAAGCATGGTTATCCTCCGGCATACAAACCTAAAGGACAGGTGAATTTTGTGTATGGTGATGCTAGATCTCAGCAAGGGAGAGATGGACCAGTTCAGGATGGTGTTGGTAGCTCCAAGACTTCAGGTGATAATGAGGTCAAGAATGTTCAGTCTAATGTGCCAACACTAACGCAGGAACAATATCTCCAGTTAATGAATATACTAAACAGTCATCAGGAGCATGAAAGAAAGGTGACTGATAAAGCCTCAAGTGATGCATTTCCTGACCATGTAATCATGTCAGCACAGAAGACTAATGAATCTGGTAAGAGTTCAGGTAAAGTACTGTACCAAAACTTAAACGTATGGGTATTGGACTCTGGTGCCAGTGATCATGTATGTTCTAGCCTAAATCTCTTTGATTCATATCATCCTGTGGATTCCTTGTCAGTTACTCTCCCTGATAAGTCACATGCTCAGGTAACTCATGTAGGTAATGTAAAGGTTAATCCTGATCTATTACTTACAGATGTTCTGTTTGTTCCATCATTTGATTTCAACTTGCTTTCGTTCAGCAAGTTAACACAAAATAGTGACATTGTTGTTTTATTTCATCACAATACTTGTATGATTCAGGACTTAAGGACCAGGAAGATGATTGGTTCAGCTGAAGTGAACCAAGGACTATATTATCTTCATGGAACATCTAAGGTCTCCTCTTCAGTGTCATCTTCCATAACTCCAACTATCACCTCAGTACTCCACACAGAACCTTGGCTGTGGCATGCCAGAGTGGGGCATATGTCCTCTATCAGAATGAAAGAAGTGCATAAGATAGATCCTACAGTGTCTGTTGTTGATGAATATGTGAATAAATGTGTTATCTGTCCCATGTCTAGACATAAGAGATCCCCTTTCCCAGTTTCTACGTTTGTATCCATTAAACTTTTTGACATTGTTCATATTGATATTTGGGGTCCTCATAGGCATCCTACATTCTATGGCCAACGTTATTTTCTTACTATTGTTGATGACAATACTAGGTTCTGCTGGGTATACTTAATGAAGGCAAAATCTGAAGTTAGATCTATCATTCTCAGTTTCTATCAGTATGTCTGGTACAATTTGGTTATCACATAAAGGTCATAAGGACATATAATGGACAAGAGTTTTGTATGGATTCTTTTTATTCTTCCAAGGGCATAATACATCAGACAACTTGTGTCTACACCCGGCAACAAAATGGTATAGTAGAAAGGAAGCACCAACATATCTTGACAGTTGCAAGAGCTCTTAAATTTCAGTCACAAGTTCCTTTGTCGTATTGGGGCTTCTGTATTCAGCATTCTACCTACTTGATTAACATTACTCCAACTCCACTTATTCACAACTGTTCACCTTGGCAAAAGCTCTATAAGAAGTCTCCTTCTTATAGTCAATTAAAGATATTCGGCTGTCTTGAATTTGGGGCTAATACACACCCGAATAAAGGAAAGTTTGAGTCTAGAAGTAGGAAGAGCGTATTTTTAGGACTTTCACATAACACAAAGGGGTATATTCTACAAGATCTTTATACAAAGGATGTATATATATCCAGAGATGTCATTTTCTATGAATCCATTTTTCCATTTGTTGACACATCTTTAGGTATTGTTGAGTCTGATCCTTTTCCGCAGCATGTGATTCAAAGCCAATCAATTCCTTCTTCGGTTCCTTATGTGCTTGATGCTGCTCCTTCCACTGAGCCTGATGCTCCTTTCATAGAGTCCTCCCAATCAGCTTCTCTTTCCTCAACCCATTCACTGATGATGACTCTAATAATTGTTTACCACATCAGCCTACAGTCTCACAGCATGAACAGTCATCTGAGTATATTGAGAATCTTAGTCCTGGAAACATTGTTATTGATTTGCCTATCTTTACAGACACAAATTCTCAAGCCTTGAATTCTGACTCTTCTATACTCAACAAAGACAAGCGTATCAGACGTCCTCCACCTTATTTGGATGACTATTATTGCAACCAAGTATCAATTCCTTATTCTTCTCTTCAAAAGTTTCCATCTTATTCTTCTCCTCATTCTCTTCATAAGTATCTGACTTATTCATCTCTAACACCAGAGTACAAATCATATGTGTTACGTTTGAGTACATGTACTAAGCCCAAATCCTATACAGAGGCAGCTAGATCTTCTGTTTGGCAGGAGGCAATGGGAGTGGAAATTGCAGCATTAGAGGCTAATAAGACTTGGTCTCTTGTGCCTTTGCCTGCAGGCAAAATCCCCATTAGATGTAAATGGGTTTATAAAGTGAAATTGAAGGCAGACGGAACCGTGGAGAGATATAAGGCCAGATTAGTTGCTAAGGGATATAATCAACGTTTTGGTGTGGATTATCTGGATACGTTTTCCCTAGTAGCGAAGATGACAACTTTGAGGCTTATTTTGTCTTTGGCAGCAAGAAAAGGTTGGGCCATTCATCACTTGACAATAACAATGTGTTTCTTCATGGGGACCTCCATGAAGATATTTACATGTTGCCTCCCCCTGGTATCACTTTACCTGATTCTGGTTTGGTTTGTAAACTGGAAAAATCCTTATATGGCTTAAAGCAGGCAAGCTAGGAATGAAATCGCACTCTGACCAACTATCTTACAAACCAGGGATTTTGCCAATCCAAGTCTGACTATACATTGTTCACAAAAGATGTTGGGAGTACACTTTTGATAATGCTTGTGTATGTTGATGACATTATTGTTACATGTGCTGATGAAGAGGCTGTGAAGGCAGGTCTTCACCGTAAGTTTAAGATAAAGGATTTAGGAAGATTGAGATTCTTCCTAGGAATTGAGGTGGCGAAGTCTCAGGAGGGTGTCTATGGCAACCAGAGGAAGTATACTCTTGAGTTGTTGGAACAAGCTGGATTCTTGGATTCCAAACTAGTAAGGACGCCAATTGAGACTCACGTGAGTTTGGTGCATCAGGATTCACCTTTGATTGAAGATGTATCTCAATACAGACAGTTGATTGGAAAACTCATCTATCTGACAATAACACGTTCTGACATAGCATTTCCTGTTCAACAATTAAGTCAATTTTTGGATTGTCCCACTGTAAATCACTTGAAAGCAGCTCACAGGGTGCTAAGGTATTTGAAAGGGACTGTGGGTCAGGGGTTATTGTTCCCAAGCAGAGGTGAGTTGCAGTTGAAGCCTTTGTTGATGCGGATTGGGGTGGTTGTAATGAGACTAGGCGAAGCATTACAGGCTATTGTGTGTTTCTTGGGATACTTTAATATCTTGGAAGGCCAAGAAACAATCAACTGTGTCCAGATCTTCAGCTGAGGCTGAATATAGAGCTATGGGCATGGTTACTTGTGAAGTGCAACGGGTCATATGTTTGATGCAAGATTTAAGTTTGATGGGCCGTAATCATCCTCCTGTTGAAGTCTTCTATGATTCTATAAGTGCTATATATATTGCTGAGAATCCAGTCTTTCACGAAAGGACTAAGCATATTGAAATAGATTGCCATGTTGTGAGGGATAAGGTTTAAGAGGGAGTCATCAAACTGATGCCTGTTCGAACAGATTTGCAATTGGCGGATATTTTTACTAAGGCTCTTGATGCTAGAAAATTGAATAATATGGCAGTTGCGTTGGGAATGTACAATTTATGCACCAAGCTAAGATTGAAGGGGGGTGTTAAAATGTATGAAGATGATCAAGCGAATGGAAGGCAGCAATTGAAGTTGACAGAAGGTCAATCTGTGAAGTTTGCATCCAGAAGTGTTGGTTGAGCAGTGGAATTAATAATTGGGATGTTTAGTTGGTTCGTGGTGCTGCAGAAATCCTGAAGTGTTTGAGGATGTGTTTGCTAGTTGCTAGTTACCCTTTTAGTTTGTGCGTGTACCGTAATATTTTGAAGGCTAGTTTCGTAATTTCTTCGCCACATCTTCTTCGTCTATAAGGAGTTTGGACTGTGATGTGTAGTACAGAAGCAGATATTTTTCAGAATCAAATTCTCTGTGATTCTATCTTTCTCTCTCTTGCAGTAACATCTCCTATACTTTCTGCTTCTCTCTCTAACTAATCATTCTTCAATTCCGTTCGCTAATTGATTAGTTTATCGCTGTCATTAGCTTGAAACATCTTTGGTGTTGTAGACGATTGCGCAGCTTTGGAGATTGATCATTAGTCATTGTTATATAAATAATAAGAAAAAAATCAGCAAATGCTTTGGTCTAAAACATCTATTGCTTGTCAGATTTAAAATTAGATTTCAAATTACATGCCTCGCGTGCTGATTATGAATTGGCAACAATGCTTTACGCGTGAAGGATAATTGCTCAAAATATAAAAATCTTTTTTCTTGATACGAAGTCTTGTCTATTGGTACATGACACAAGGATCTAGTAGTGGTAATATTTAAATGGAAAAACAGAAAATGTAGGCCACTATTAGAGGAAAAAAAATTGCAAAATGGCGGTGTCGTGGTTATATGGTGGTCATTTATTTTGCCCTTACGGATGCAATTAGAAATTTGGAACCTTTTTCCTATATAAGTTGTCAAGGAAAGCTAAAAACAGAACATTGGCTTCAAAGTTGAAGTTTACTCAACAAGAACTATGGGTGCTGTGAGCAAGCGCAGTGTTCAAACACTCGTTCGCCAGATAGTTAAACCATCTTCTCCAACCCCTCCACCTTTGAGCTGTTACAAGCTCTCCGGGCTGGACAAAATTAACCACACAAATTACATGCCAATTTCCTTCTTCTTCCCTGGCAAAGAAACTGGCAACTTCACGGGAAAGGACCAATTGTTCTCCCACACTGAGAGATCCTTGGCAAAAGTTCTTTCCTACTACTACCCTCTTGCTGGAAGGCTAGTGGGAAACGATTATGTTAATTGCAATGATGCAGGTGTTGAGCTAATTCGAGCCCGAATGAACTGTTCCTTAGTTGAAATTCTCGGCAACACCAACTCTACCCATGCGGAAGACTTAGTCCTACCTGAAGGAGTGCCATGGACACCAGCAGATAGAATGAGTAGCCTACTTGTGGCTCAGGTCACCCACTTTGATTGTGAAGGATTTGCCATAAGCCTGTGCATGTCCCACAAAATAGCTGACGGATTTGGTTTGATATCTTTTATCAATGATTGGGCAGCCGTGGCGCGCAAAACAAATCACGTGCCATCTCCAGCACTCATGGGAGCCTTTGTTTTCCCTCCTTCAGATAAAGTTCTCCCAATTGCCCAGCAAGTCTTTTCTAGTAACGCTGTTACAAGGCGATTCATCTTCACCGCATCTGAAATTTCGAAACTGAAGGCCATGGCTGTTCAACTTGGAGTGGTACAGCCTACACGTGTGGAGGTTGTGACTGCACTACTATTCCGTTGTGCCATTCTAGCATCAGGTTCACTACGACCATCTGTTATGAGTCAAGCCCTAAACTTGAGATCCGTGGTTGGTGTTCCGGTTCCAGAAAATTTATTCGGAAATTTCTGGTTCCCCAACTTCGTGTACGGAACCGACGAGAACAACATCAGGTTCGAAGCAATAGTGGCTCAGATAAGAAAAGCAAAAGCTGAGCGTGGAACTTGTTGTGAAGTTCTAAAATCTGATGAGAAAATGCAATACTTATATGAGATGATTACAGGAAAGCCTGGCGGCCAAGTACTAGATTTTTTCATTTCCACTGCCATGTGCCGATTTCCCTATCACCGTGTAGATTTTGGGTGGGGAAGGCCAATACGTGTTGGTTTTGGAAGCCCCCCTGTCAAGAACACCTTCATTCTAACGGATACTCCAGATGAAAAGGGAATAGAGGCCATGGTCACCCTTGATAAGTTAGACATGGAAAACTTTGAACGCAGCGAACAACTTCTTTCTTTTGTTGCTCCACCTCCAACCAAGAATTGAACATGTATCCGACTCTTTTGAGTCTTCCATTCAAAAGTTCCGATCTGAAAGACTTGAGTACCACACATCCGACGTGGCTATTTCAGTCCTCTCTATTACAATTATCGGCATATTATTGAAGACATTTGGAATTATTGAACCCCATTACCCCACTCAATATGACGATATCTTTTACACTTATATCTGTTTATTTGAAATAATGATTTGAGCTTATAATGATGAGATTTTAAATTTTCAATCATCATCACTGGTGAATGAATTTTATTAATATAATTTATGCGTGATTTGCCTCGGACTCTCTTTAATCTACATGAAGTCAAATCCCTATTGCTGTGTAAGTTATTGAATCCTTTTCAGTCCAATTTGATCTAAAAACAAAAACTAAAAAGGCACGCTCTGATGTCGCTTAAAATTTCAAATCTCATCCAAGTTGAATGAATTTTATTAAAATGCTCTGTTATCGATTTATCGTAGCTAACAGACAGGAAGTGTAAACGGATTCCAATCAACGAAGTATATTTTTTTTCCTTTTATGTCATGTTAATGAAACAGAGAAGAAAGAAACCACTGGCACGAGATTCCACCTCCGCCTCTAGAAATATTGCAACGATGTGTGTGAACAAACAAGGCCCGTTAAAAAGCAGCTCGATTTTTACTCCAATAACAATTGCTCGAACTAGCGCCTTATGCTGGTGGATGTAAAATATCTGCAATTTTGATATGAGCACAGTGTAAGAAATTAATTTGAGCCAATTTACCCAAAGCTCCAAAAAAACAAAGATACAGATCTCATCAACATAATTGAAGGGTAATCTTTTCTACGAAAGCAAATGTTTTAAATGAAGTGTGGAAAAGTAAATATATATGTACGTGTATATATATACACATATATTTTTTTGAAAGAAAATTTATTTAAAAGCTTGACTTATGGCGGAGGAAAACCATATTACAAGCATCATTTACAAGCGTCATCGTATGAGAATAAATGAAATAGAGATCGAATAATGGTGTATCTCCAGTCGTATATGATATGCCGCATTAAAACCTTGCCAAGTAAAACCACCCTTGTGGATAAAACCTTGACGAAGGAAAAAGCGTACATACTTATACGGCTGTCATTGATACAAAAGCTATGGAAACATGAAGGCATCGTTGCAATGGTGGTGTAGTAGAAGACGCTACTGTTCCGATGGAGTTGGCGATCGCTTGAAGTCGAAAATGGATATTGACTTGGTACAGTTGGATCCACGTTGACATGTACCTCATGAAAAAACAAGGAAGCAGTTATCACCATGGCAATGAAACATGAAATGATTACATATGTAATAACCAAACACATACCCAAGTCGCCCTGGCTCAACTCAAGCCAGGGCGACGACAGCTTATGTTTGCCTCCGATTAACACCTTCCGGCTATACTGGCATGAGACTTTGGGGCTTGTGAATTTCCTCATCAATGATATGAGAATTGTTGTCAACCATAACAAAAGAAACACAGGCATCAGACAAAGAGATGCATAGTAAAGTAGAACGTGAGGCAGTACAGGTATAATGAAGTAATATATAGAAGGAAAACGCACCAGCATTGCCTGTGTACAAAAACACAGGCAACGACAAGGGGATAGAGCCGATGTAGCGTGCGACATTTGTCAATGACGAAAGGCCGGTAGCTGAAGATCCACGAGTAAAGCACCACGAACTTCACACAGAATTGTTTGATTGGAAGTGTAAGTACGTAAGCATGCCGTTCTGTAACCATATCGTGCTAATCTGTGTGCAGCAGAGTTCGCTTCACGGGGGCAGTATTGTAGGATTGTATGGTTAAGGTTGAGGAAATGTTTAGCACGCGCGATATCCATGGATAATAAGCCTATAACAGACCGAGTTTCCGCCAGAAGTGTCACCATCATTTGGCAATCGGTTTCTACGATAATGCTGTCATATTGTTGTGCGTAGTAGATCAACGCATATGTCATGGTTTGCAGTTCCGCTCGCAGTGGAGTCACCAAAGGTAGTGCAAAACAAACAACCGATATGAACTGACCATGGGCCGAGCGCAAAATCGCTGCCCCCGCTGCTAGTCGTTGTCCAACTGATGCATCAATATTTAGTTTTAGCTTTCCAGATGGTGGAAATTGCCAACGGACTATGGTCAACCGCCTTGATCGGATTGGTGGCGAATATTGTTGTTGGACTAGGTGAGGTATATGCATGGCAAATTTTTTCCCATTCACTGCAGCGCACCATGTGTAGGTAGCAGTCTTTACCTTTGTATTTAATCTTTCAGGGCTGAAATTCTCTTCCCCAAATCTACATGCTGATGACTTCCATATCTCCCAAGCCACTAGCGATGGTACAATTACTCGTAATTGGCCTTTCATAGTTGTCGACGAAGAAGTGTTCCACCAACGTAAGAGATGCGCTTTAATTATGCTCGATTGTGGCATTGGACCCGAGAATGTGATTGACATATCCACCCACAGAGGCTGTATTTTTGAACAATGCAGAAAGACATGGTCTTGATGATCGTGTTGATGTCGACAAAAAATACATTGTGATGGCATTGATATGAGCCAGCAGCGTAAATTATTAACCATCGGAAGCGAGTTTTTCCATAGTTGCCATAGGAAAATTTTTTGCCCTGGATGTGAGGATTTCCACCAAATGTAACGTGACTCGACTTTGCTTGGACCTTGGTCCAAACACAATTCAGCTTCTTTGGAGGTTGTTTCAATTGCAAGGCATCCTAGTGACCGAACATGTGACCGAATTCAACCAAATTATGAACCAACTAAATGCAATCACGTACTCCTTAGATGACGAGTTGCTAGCACACTGCTTGTTAATCTCTATACCAAATAGTTGGTTGACTATTATAGAGGTGATCCCAAGTGAAGAAGGATTGGCCCTAAACTGTTCTCGTTACCATATAATTATCTTGAGAATTTGCAAGAATGATCGAGGCGAAGGGGTGGTTTGGACATAGCCATTCAAAGAGACCGACACACCCAACGAATGGATTGTCGAGAAAGAAAATTCAAGGGATGCAGTAAATCTTGAAGCAAAACCGAGATGGATTGTCGAAATTGTGGAAAGAAAGGCCAGGTAAAAGCGTGAGTTTAAGGCCTCAAAGAAGATGAAGAAAAAGAGGGACATGCCGAGTTCAGTGAATGTGGCGACAAGGGAGGATTCTGACGATACTCTAGTCCTTTGTGTCGATGGCCTTATTGAGTCAGGGATTCTTGATTCAAGTGCATCATTCAATTCAACCTCATGTAAAGAATTGATGAAATATTTCGTCTCTGGAGAATATGGCAAGGTGTTTCTAACGGATGGAAATCCTTTGGAGATCACTGGCAAAGGCAATGTCAACATCAATTTGAGGCATGGCAGAAGATGAACATTATGTGATGTTTGATATATTCTCGAGTTGAAGAAGAATTCAATCTCTGTAAGTCAATTAGATGATGAGGGGTGCAAAGTTAATTTCGGTGAAGGGTGATGGCGAAATCACCAAGGGCGCCATAATTGTAGCACGAGGAAGAAAGAGGGGCACGCTTTATTTGAATGACCATTGTGCGAACCTAATGGCAGAAACCCGGGCCGACGAAATTAGTCCAATTTATGGCACAATAGATTGGGATACATGAGTGGTAAAGGGCTAAAAGTGTTGAACTCCAAAGGGCTGTTGCCGAGCATGCCAATGGTGGAAACCAGTTTTTGCAACGATTGCACATTGGCAAACAAAAACGGGTGAGTTTTTTCAAAAGGTGACCGAGAACACAAGGAAGAAAGACTGGAACTTGTGCACATGGATGTGTGGGGACCAGCTCTGGTACAATCGCAAGGAGGTTCAAGATATTATGTGACATTCATCGAATATTCCATTTGAAAGGCATGGGTTTATTTTCGTCAACATATATCCAAAGTATTTGAAGTTTTCAAGAAGTGAAAGGCAGAGGTCGAGAACCAAACAAGCCAAAAGTTGAAATGCTTGATGTCGGACAACGGTGGAGAGTACAATGGTACAAACTTCAACTTGTATTGTGCAGAGCAAGGAATACGACTTGTGCAAACTATCTCCAATCGGCCGCAGCAAAATGGGATGACGGCGAGGATGAACCGCACCTTAAATGAGCAGCCAAGGGCGATGGGCTGCATGCCAAACTCCCAAAAATTTTCTTGGCGGAGGCGGTAAATACGGCAGCATATCTTATCAATCGAAATCCCTCGATAGCACTAAATCTTGAGCTACCCGTGGAGAAGTAGACGAGTAAGAAGCTATTTGTGTCATGCTGCGAGTCTTTGTATGTTCTGCCTATGTTCATGTAGATTCCAAGAAGAGGGACAAGTTTGATGCAAAGGCAAAAGAAGTGCATTTTCATTGGATATGGGTCAAATTGTTATGGCTATAGATTTTTGGATGAAAAAAGCAGGAAGATAAATCGACCGCAAGATGCTACCTTCAACGAAGATGATAAAACTTCCAATCCAAAAGGGTATGAAGTAATAGAGATTGAGTTAGGTGAATGTATTTTCACGAATTCATCATATATTTCATTCAATGTCATTTCACTATCAGAATCAAAGTCAGAAACAGGTGTTACCTCATTTCAGACAAAAGAAACTTGAGATTCCTTATTTTTTGAGTGCTTGGATTCTGAGTTTGAAGAACCACTCCTGATGCATATCTTGAGTGCACGCCTTCCTCTCTTTGCTTTGAATTCCTTTGGTTTTCTCCTTTGCCCTTCCTTAGTTTGTTTAGTAGTTTTACTTGGATAATAATAGGATATATGATCTTTTTGTCCACATTCGTAACACTTAATCTCTTTTTCGTACCATTTAATATTTTTTTCATTCCTACTTTCTTTTATGCTTTTAGATTTGATAATAGAAGAAGAGGATGATCTAGACCTATTGTTCTTATTTCGACGCTTCATGAAAAATTTTCTAAGTTTTCTTACGACCATTATTATGTCGTCATCCAATTAAGTTTCACTACATTCAATCTCGGCTTTTTTAACTTGTAAGGATTCGTTCGTGTTAAATGCAATATCCTTGCTGAATTGCTTAGACGACTCAGCTTTCCTTTGATTTAATTTGCTCTCATAAACTTTAAGTGAGCCGATTAATTCATCCATTTTTGTAATCGACTTTGTTACTTGTATTGCCATAACTTTTGGATCCCAATCTGCAGGGAGGTTCATATGAACTGTTTGTACCTCCTCCTTATTAGTGAAACATTTTCCTAAAGACTCAAGTGCATTGAAAGAATTAATAAGCCTTAAATCCAGTGAGACTATGGATTCGGTCGGCAAGATTGTAAAACATTATAATTCAGGCATAAGCATATTTGTCTTATATTCTTTAACTCCACTAGCACCTTCGTGCTTTAGTTCGAGTGACTTTCACATTTCATGAGCACTATTATAATTGGAAACATAGCCAGCCTCAAATTTACCAAGTCTGTTTAATAATAATTGCATATAGACATTCTTTTCTTATCTTCACTGGTCCATTCACTTTTATATTTTTCTACTTCTTGTGTAACTCCATTAACTTATACTATTTTCATTAGTGTGTATGGATCGTATTCAACTATAGATCATAAATCGATGTCTATAGCCATTAAAAAAAGTCTCATTCTACGTTTTCAATGTACAAAACTATCACTATCAAATAGTGAAGGGCATTGAGTGGACAAACCTTCTAATTCACCTTTATGAGGAATCAACTTCATATTGTACGATTGACGAGAATACCTTGAATTTGGATAAAAAGGCTCCAACTTCTTGATATGTTCAAATCTACTAGGCTACTAACCTTGAATTGAGTCAAGGATGTATCCTGTACAAAAACAATGATACAGATCAAGGGCGAGTACCTTTTGTCTTCCTAATGTGGTGTGGCCTTTACTGTCATACCACTTGTTGGACCGTAACACCTACATAAATGCCACTAGAAGAGGATGAATAGTGGTTAGCAGAAATTACACTACTGCTAGCCCTTTTGAAAAACACCTCTAATCTGACTCTGAAAAACCTCACAATCAGTACCTGTTTTTGAAAAATTATAACTCTCCGTACACAACTCCAAAAATTATGAAATGTTTCTGAAATGAACTTCAAAGTACTAAACATAGTGTATCTAAAAATGAGCAAAAATTGAATATGTTTGACTGTTCAAAAAAGTATAAAACTTCAAGTGCTCAAACTGAATAGAATTTGAAAGAAAGTTAGTAAATTTTGAAAGGCTCCAACTTTTTGTGTACTCAGTCAAAACAATTGATTCTTGTTTCAAACTAAGCCTTATAATATCTAGTTTATATTTTCAAAAGGCCTTGACCAGAAAGTATGTATAATAAGGTTAAAGTTATGTGTTTGTTGAAAAATGGTCAATCTGTCGGTAGAATGGAGCAATAACTTTTCAAAGACTAGAAGGCTAACTTTCATTTGCTTAAATTCGATGACTCTTTTTTTAAATGAAAGCTAACAATCTGAAGTTTACTTTCACCAAAAATCAAGTATTTTAAAAAAGTTTTATTATTTCAAACTAACATGCAAATTTAAGTACTGAAATTGTGAAAAACGGGATTAAAAAGAACAAGACAAGAACGCAAGCATTTATCCTAATTCGGTCATTGTGACCTACTCCAGTCTCACAGTCACCTTTCTTTGAATTTTCACTATCAAATAATCACCTAATATCTTACAAAGTACTTCATTCTTGGGGTATATGCCAACCCCAATCAAGACTCACATACAGCACCCTAACAACCATAATTAAGTAAACACCTCACCACCTACTGACGTAGCCTTATAAAATATAGCTAATCAATTACAATTTTTATGAACAAAAGTGGTGTGATTACAGCAAAACAACAACTCAAAACATTAAAAATAATGAGGTCAAAGGAAATATAACCATGAAAGGAGGATGTGCAGCGGGATGGAGTGGGAGGAAGCACGTCTGTAGTGTTTTGCTTGACCTAATATTTGGCCGACATGACTTGTAATCTTTTATAATATATTTTAGAGTCATTTTAGAGGTTTTTAGAATGTTTTTATATATTAGAAACATTTTTTAGATGATGGGAAAGTAGACTTTCCAAATTTGGGAAAACACCTATTTTTTAGGTTTTACACAGGACGACTCTATCTTGGTATTTTGACCATATCTCTCTCATAAGACACTTTTTGAGGTGATTCAAGATGCTATAGAAAATAGACATCTGGAGCTACAACTTTTTAGAAGATCTTATTGACAGATTTGGCATCTAGATAACCGACGTTACGCATGGAAGTTCGGATAGGTGCGGAGGTGATAGTTTTCAAGTAAAAGTCCTATCTTATCTTATGTAAGTTAGGGTTAGCATAGTTGAATTTATATGTATGAGAGGCCTGCCACTTGGAAAAATAGAGAAATGAATGAAAAATATCATTTTTTGGCCAAAGGCTGCCCACCAAGGTTCTTCTTTGTGTTCTCTTTGATCTTCGATTGAAATTAGATTCTATATCAACGTCTTGAGCTAACATTGTGGGGGAATCGAATCCTACCATCTTGAAGACACGTACCAAGGGTGGTTTGTCGTTCTTGGATCACGAGCAAGCTTCAAGGAGGCAGATATAGCTCAGTCCAAGTAATAGGCACACGGCCAAGGGTGGTTATTGAACCGTTCTTGGCACCAAACAAGGTTTATTGTGGAAGACACGTTTAGAACAAAGGAAATGTCAAACTTTTTGCGTGAGACACGTATCAATTTGGTATTAGAGACAATGTTCCTTGTTCTAATTCTTATTTTCCATTCTGTCCATTCATCATCTCAAAATCGTACATAAAGAATTATGTCCGCACCAAAATCATACATCCGCATAAAAAGAGACTGCATTCTTTTTGTTTTCATCTTCTTGATCATCTTGAATTGGATTGTCTCCTTAATTGATATGTAATTTACATAATCTTGTTGCATGTATTTGGTGTTCTTGAACCTAGGGCCTGTATCTAGTTGTTTTCAATCAGCCTACACTAAAAATCTAGCTACTTTTGCTAAAATTCCCATCGAGTCTTGAATTGAATTTGTTGCTTGAAGCTATTAGTTGAATTGGTTGTGTTTGTGATTGGATATTGTGATTCTTGTTGGGTTAATTTGCATCAAATTGTTCCGACATACGCCTCGCCTCCCCTCCAAAATCACTTTAGAAGAACCAACCTTCTTTTTTTCCTCTAAGTAAACGTGACCCTATTTGCGCCTAAACCCTAAACTTTCTGCTATATCGAACACGTCCAACCCAGAATATAGCATCTCGAAATGCCTAAACTCATAAATTTCACACCTTTATACCTCCACAAAAGTCCCAAACAGGCCCAAAATTAAATCAAGAACTTCAACATTCTGTTGTACAAAACAGCCCTCAAACGGAGCAAACTTTGTGCAACTTGTGCCAGGAAAGGATTTGAAAGTTTGCAAGGCAAATTTCTTTAAGAAACATAAGAATATATCACATATATTCTATTCTTAAAGCATGAAAAGCCGAATTGAACAAGTTCTTGGAAAATCAAAAGTAGAAACAAGAAAAGAAAGAAAATTCAAGAACTTTGCACATACTTATCGGAGTTGAGTCATTCAAAAGGCATTTTGATTCTTAATCTGTCTACTTCTGCATGATGTAAAAATTTTGGGTAAAAGATATAGGAAATATGCTATTCTCTCTCAAAACTAAAACTACCCCACATAGCACCAAAAGCAGCCCAATCTCAAATTTGCTTAAACTGCCTTATACATAGTTTGAACATTTTTGTGCATATTTTTTGCCCAACCTCAAATCAGCCTTTGTACATCGCTTTTGGTTTCTTGTTTTTCTCTGATTCTTAGTTTGTTTCATTCAAATTGAGTCTTTTTGTGCCTTATACTACCTTTGCTTTGCCGTGTGAAACATCCCCTTGAAGAAGAATTACAAGCTATATGAAGACCCCTACATGATCGCCCAACTTTATATTAGCTCTAATTTTAGTATCTTGATAGAAAGACAAGTAGAGTGGAAAAAAGGCTTGAGTGATTGTGAGATTCAAAGAGGGGAGGTCAAAGCCACTTGAGCAAATCCATACACGAGAGTGGAAAGACACAAAAAGATATGATTTTCTATATACTAACATAATGGAGTCTCTTTCGTCTGTGTTAATTTTCTTTTTCTTTTGTTTTATGCGTTTCAACATGAGTATTTCAGATTTCATGGATGAATACATGTCAGTTAGAACCATATGGGATATGTTTGCCTCAAAAAGGACATTTATGAGCTTGAAAGACGTAGGCGTAATTTCAGTCTTTGTAATAGCATATGGGTAAGTTGGCGTAACAAGAATCCAAGGTGGCGATCTTGCTCCCAAGCTAGTCTAATTGTACATAAATATTATAAGGAGATGTTAGATGACTTATGTAGAGCGTACATTAAAGAACCTGAGGAATTAGTTATACTTAGGTTCATTGCTGGCTTGAATAAAAACATTGCTGATAAAATGGTGTATGATATATTTGAAATTCTCAATGACATGTATTATATACAAAAACACATAAAGAATAAATTGGAACTTCAAGAACACATGGGTTGCGCTACGTCTTTAGGATTTTGCGTACATAATAATGAAGATTTTCATGATGAGCTTGAATCTTCTAATAATCCAAGTGTTATTGAAAATGATTTACAAGTTGCTACCCATGATACACATGAAGTTTCTAGTGGTTTATCTATTTGTATTCATGAATATCATGCTACCGAATATGAAGTGCATGATCTTAAAGAAGAATTGCATGTTGAATTGCATAATTTGTACGAAGTTGAACTTGACGAACCTATGACTGCCTTTGAATTGCATAAACACATTAAATGTGAGTTGCATGTTAATGAAATTGAATTGCACATGAATGATTATGCCTTGTACATGAAAATCATGTTACTAATGAAGCTAAAATTGACACTAAGTCTTTATATGATAACCAAGAGTCATTTGAGTTATTTAGTCTTGAACAAAATTTGCCTAATGCAACTGTTAGGAATCTTGAATTCAAACACATGATGTGCTTAAATTAATGCTATGTGTTGCCATCTTTTGAGTATAGAAATGATCTGATGTTGGTTCTAATACATCAAACACACATTAGAAAGCGACAAAACAAGTGCATGAAAAGCTTAGAGCTAAAGGAAAGTATCTTCTTTAAGTCTAAGTTTCTCTCAACCTTGCCTCGTATATTTTTTATCATATTAATATTTGATCCAGATGGGTTTGAGAACAAACTTTTCATGTGTGTCTATAGTTGTATGTTTAGTTTTCATGCTATAAGCATATGTGAAGCTAAATTTTCTTGTCCATCTAGTGCAGATTTTGATTCGAGGATGAATTCTTTCGACCAAAGAGGGAATGATGAGTTCAAAGGAAGTGAATCGCAAAAAAAGGATGTACAACAGCATAGAGTGGATGGAAGCACGTCTGTAGTGTTTTGCATGACCTAATTTTCGGCAAACATGACTTGTAATCTTTATTAATATGTTTTAGAGTCATTTTAGAGGTTTTTAGAATATTTTAAATATTAAAAATGTTTGTTTAAAGATAGAAAAGTAGAGTTTCCAAATTTGGGAAAGCCTATTTTTTAGATTTTTCACATGGTTGCCCTATCTCGATATTTTGGCCATAGCTCTCTCATACGACGTTTCTTGAAGGTTATTCAAGATGCTATAGAAACTAGACTTCTTGAGCCACAGCTCTTTAGAAAACCTTATTGACAGACTCGACCTCTAGTTAATAGAGGTTATGCGTGGAAGGTCGGATAGGTTTGGAGGTGATAGTTTTGAAGTGAAAGTCATATCATATCTTATGTAAATTAGGGTTAGCATAGTTGAAATTCTATGTATGGGTGGCCTGCCTCCTGGAAAAATAGAGAATGGAATGAAAAATATCATTTTTCGGCCAAAGGCTGCACAACAAGGCTCTTCTTTGTGTTTTCTTTGCTCTTCGATCAAAACTAGATTCTATATCAATGTTTTGTGAAAACATTATGGGAAATCGAATCCTACCATATTGAAGACACATACCAGGGATGATTTTCTATTATTGGATCATGAACAAGCTTCAAGGATGTGGATATAGCTCAGTCCAAGCAAAAGGCACACAGCCAAGAGTGGTTGTTGAATCGTTCTTGTCACTGAACAAAGTTCTTATGGAAAACACATTTAGAACTAAGGAAACGTCGAAATTTATGCATGAGACACGCATCAAAAACTCAGCTGCAAGAATGAAGAACAAGCATGGAAAAGAAGAAGAAGTGAGGAAGAAGAGAGTTCAAGGTGCATCTTACATGTTCAATTCTTGCTCCTATTTATAGGTGTGAGCATCCCTTTAGGATGATTAGGATGCCCACATGCCACATTCAATGTCATCAATCTCACTTATCTTCATTTGATTAGATGAATACCTTGTCACTTTGCATATTTGGCACCTTCCAGAGTTTCAATTGGAACACCTTATCTCCCCTCTTGATGACCAAAAAAATCAGTAAAAGTGACATAGAATTTCTACAATTTTGTGATAAAACCAAGTAGTTTGGATAACCCTTTTCTTCTCCACCTTTGACAACCACAGTAGCACCTTGGAATGATAAGAGCTGACCAACTCAGCCCCTTTTCATCTCATAACAGACCTAAATATATGCCACCTTGGATGCCAAGTGTGTGACTTTTTGCCAACATTAAATTTGAAGTGTTTCAGTTAGCCTATGTAGTCTAGTCATGCATGTGTCAAAACTTGATTTGACCACCTCACATATACATATATAACGTTTTTTTGTGTTTGAAAATGAGTGGAAAATCAGATTTTAAGAACAAACGGGTAACAGTGATGATAGATTGCATAATAAACATCACCACTTGATCCAAACTAATTTCCCTTTTCTCTCTTTTAAGTGTGCCCAGTTTTTTGTTCAAGAATATGGCCAATATTCTATTAAAATTAATAGTACAAAAGCCAAGAATATTATACATAAGAACACTATGAAGGCCACATAGTATGAAAAATAAATTTCACACATTAATAATACGAGTTCCAAGAAAAACCAAAATCCGTATAAGATATGGTTGATAAATATATGAAGACCATGAATACCATATTAAGAAGTCCATATAGTAAACATTTTACAGTTTAAAAAAAACATAATAAGCTTGCGTAAATGATCAAAATGCCATTGTATCCAAAATGACAAAAATGTCCTTGAAAACCAATTACATCAAGCAAACTTGTAAACATAATCCATCTTTGTGTCCTTTTATCCTTGTATACCTTCCTTGATATACCCCTATAAAAACCGAAAAGTACTCTTTGCCCTTGTGGTAAGTTGTCAAAACTTTTATAGCAAGTTAGTGACACAACATTATATCAATTTTAATCATAGACATATTATAAACATATATGAGATGTTACCAAATTTACCATATATAAAGGAAATAATATGTATCCCAAAAATGCTTACATCTTTATCACATATTAAACAAATTATATCAAATTATACTGATATCGATCGATCTATGTCTCAAATTTAGAGACTGACACACCAATCGATCGATAGTGCTCTATTTAACAGATGATGTTTCACAATGTGGTTTAAGTTTTAATTAGTCTGACATCGTCGATCTATGTCGGCTATGATGTGTATTTTGATGGATCCTGTAAAGGATGATGTTACATCAATCAATCTGTGTTTTAGGTAGAGAAATCGATGTCTTATAGTAGGTTTTTATTTTTGATCTCTGCACACATCAATCATTCTATGTCTCTTTTGAGAGACTGATGTACACATCCATCGATTGATGTATTCCGATTTGATAGATCGATGTTGCTTCTTTATTTGTTTAAATCTTTTGTTATTTTCATAGTATAAAGTAGCTGTTTAACATATTCTTATGCTTCAATCAACATTTTGTCGCCCAATAAAATCACGCTTTTAAAATCATTCAAACCTATACATAACAAACCCAAGATAATTCTTTTGTAACACATGTGAAATATTTATCGTTGGTGAGAGGATAAACATGAGTGCATGGTCCTGTCATTGCATTGATTAAAATTGCTAAGTAACATACATAACGCTTCAGAACTCATATTAAAGCAAGATAAATTACCCTTGTTTCATAACTTTGCACTTTCTGGTGAATATAAAAACAATTACTAAGTAAAAGATATGCATTTTATTGAAAGAATGTCTTGAGGTTCACCACATTCCAACTATGTAAAACCTCCTTCCCTTAAGAGTTACTGTCAACATTTTATGGTAAACAAGATTCAATCATCAAATCAGATGAGACTACAAGCTAGAATGATAAGAACAATAACAGAATTAATAAGAAATTTGGCATGCAAGGCTGACAATCAAGAGCAAACAGAAAATCAGGAGAGAAATGTGTTATATTCAACTTAAACTGAATTGTACATCGGTATTCAGTATTTATACTAGCTATTGTTTGAATTAAAAACCGTCTGGCACGTACAGAAAGAAAGTTGTGTGTGCCAACTGACGCAACTGCCTTGCAGCTTAAATGATCACTTGATCCGATGTGTCACCTGTGGTTTAGTTGCATCTAATTCCATACATCTTAGCCATACCATGTGCTGCTCACATCAGATAATACTTCTCAATCCAATTCTGCTGCTCATGTGTTAAACTCACTCAATCTCAGCTAGCTGCCATCGCCACTGCTTCTACTGAGCTTATACTGCTTGTTGTCTTTTCTTTCATCTGATCCCAGCTCACTATCTTCAACACCCCTCCTCAATTCTGACTTCCTGTGAATGTGTCACATCCCCAATGTTGAAGTCAAGAATTGCAATCTCTCTGAACTTAGTGCCTTAGTGAAAAGATCTACTATTTGATACACAGTTTTGATAGGCATTAGTTTGATCACCTCTTCCTGATACTTATCTCTAACCATATGACAATCCACATCTATGTGCTTGGTTTTCTTATTAAAAACTTGATTTTCCACTATATAGATGGCACTCTTGTTGTTACAAAATAGTTCAACAGGTTGAGGATGAGTTATACTCCTTCAGTAAATAAAGTAAACACTGGACTTCACAAACTGCCGTAGCTAGTGACCTATACTCTGCTTCCGAGGAAGATCTTGAGACTGTGGTTTGTTTCTTGGCTTTCTAGGACACCAAGGCATTGCCAAGAAACATACAATACCCTGTAACTGATCTCCTAGTTTCTGAACATTCTCCCCAGTCTGAGTTGGCATAAGCCTTGAGCACCTTTGAACCTATACTAGAAAACAATAAGCCTTGACCAGGAGTTCTCTTCAAATATCAATAGTATCTGAGCAGCTTTCATGTGTAGCTCTGTTAGTGTGTCTAAAAATAGGCTCAGCTCTTGAACACTATAGGATATATTAGATCCAATGATTGTAAGATATAGCAACTTTGTAATTGGTTTCCTATAGCTAGGCACATCTGTGATCAGATCTAAGTCATTATGTTCTAACTTTAAATTCTGCTCCATAGGAGTCAATGCAGGTTTAGCTGCCAAAACACCTGACTCTTCAAGCAGCTCCATAGTATACTTTCTTTGACATATGACAATCCACTTCTTTGACCTTGCCACCTCAAGTCCCAAGAAATATCTCAGCTCTCCCAAGTCTTTAATCTTAAAAGTGGAATGAAGGTGATCCTTAAGCTTCTAAATCTGGAGGATTGAATTACTGACCACTACAATGTCATCTACATACACCAATAGGGCAAGAAAGGTATCTGAACTCAGCCTTTTGAAAAGAGTATAGTCATGTTTGGATTACTAAAATCCCTGAGAAAGCAAGTAATTTGTGAGCTTCTCATTCAACTGTCTACTAGCCTGTTTAAGCCCATAAAGTGATTTTTGCAGTTTACATACTGCATTGGCATAAGGTGATTGTATTCTTTGAGGCAAGTCCATATATATCTCTTGATGAAGATCACAATGAAGAAAGGCATTATTTATGTCAAGCTGATGAACATGCCAATCATTAAGAGAAGCCGAAGCAAGAAGTAAACGTACAAAGGTCATTTTTGCTTCAGGGAAAAAGATGTCATCATAATTTATACCAGGCTGTTGAGTATAACCCTTTGCCACTAACCTAGACTTATATCTCTCCACTGACCCATCAACCTTCCTATTTATCATATAAACCCATTTACATCCAATAGACTGTTTACCAGGTGGCAAAGGAACAACAGACCATGTGTGAGTAGCTTTCAAAGCAACTAACTCCAACTACATAGTTTGCTGCCAGGCTGGTGAGGTTGCTGCCTATTGATATATACCAGGTTCCTGTTCAATGGTCATGCTGAGAATGTAAGACATGTACTGAGGTGACAAGTGATCATAAGAGATATAGGACTGAATAAGATAAGGCATGGAAAGTGAGGATGACATTTGGGAGGAGGCAGGTGAATGAGCAAGACTGCAATGAATTCATTCAAATAAGAAGGTGCAACTATTGACCTTGGAACTCTAGTAGGATGGGCATTAGTAGCAGGTGCAACATTATGAGGGTCTAGAGGAGGTAAGTCAACATGCACTTGGGTAATAGGAATTTGAGCAAGAGAAGAAGCAACAGATTGCTCAGTAGAGGAAGGAGATGCAGGAGATGAAGAGGACTCAATTGCATCAAGATTCATGGGTTCAGGAATAGCAAGCAAAATATGTAAAGGATAGAGTTGGTGAATTTGCTCAGAAGAAGTAAAGGGTGTAGCGTCTTTAATGCCTGGAGTTATAGGCTATGATGTGGCTGGCAAAGAAGTAGCATCAGAAAAAGGAAAAGATTGCTCATGGAAAAGAACATCTCTAGATGTGATAATTGCTTGAGTATCCTGGAGGATATATCCTTTGTTATTCAAAGGAATTCCCAATAAAACACAAGGTATAGATCTAGCTGCAAACTTAGGTTTTTTTGGAGTAGTGTCACAAGTAAATGTCAAGCAACCAAATACCTTAAGGTGATTATATACAAGTTGGGTTTGATATAGGACAGTATGAGAAGTTTTATGTTGAAGGACAGGTGATGGAATCAAATTAACAAGGTAGGTAGCATGCTGATAACAGAAACCCCAGAAAGTAATAGGCAAAGAAGCATGAAATATAAGGTCTCTACCAACAGTAAGAAGATGTTGATGATTTCTTTCCACTACCCTTTCTGCTGATGAGTGTGAGAGCAAGTGGTTTGATGGATAACACCATTCTGCATATAAAAATCTGGCATTTTAAACTCAAACCCATTATCACTCCTTACAATCTGTATATGGATATTAGACTGAGTAACAACATATCGAAAGAAACTTTTCAAAATTTGTTTAGCCTCATATTTAGCCTTTAGTAGATACAACCATGTATACCTTAGACAATCATCCACAATTATCAAAAAATATTTTTTACTTTACATTGTGGGATGTCTGTAAGGACCCCAAATATCAACATGTATAATATCAAAAGGATGTTTGGAAACAGAAACAGACACTGGAAAAAGGGTCCTTTTCATTTTGGCTAAGGGACAAATAGTACAATCATTTTCTGGTTTGCTTGAAGAAACAGTTGGATCTATCTTATTTATTTCTTGGATTCGGTCTGAGGATGTATATCAAAGTCTTGCATGCCATATGTATGAGGATGAGTCAAGACTGGTGGAAGTGAAAATAGAAGAAGTTGGGGCTGTTGATTGTGAAGATAGGCTGGTATCACAGAGTAGTAGAGACCACGACACTTCCTAACTAAACCAATCATCCTTCTGAATAACTGATTCTGAATGAAACAACATGAGTCATAGAATGAAACAAGTAATTAAGGAGAATCAGTGAGCTTAATAAGAGAGACAAGATGGTATGAGAAAGAAGGTACATACATCACATTTTCTAAAAGCAACCCATTGTTTAATTTTATAACACCTCTATGAGTTGGACAAGACATTTACCTGATGTCACATCAACTTTGGCAGTCATCACAGCACCTTGAGATATCTTTTCATTACCGATTCCTGGAACAATATTATCAGTATTCAACAATTTTAAAAGCTTAATATATTGATTAGGTGTGAGAAAAAGGTGCTTGTTGAACAGGGGAAAATTGTGGAGAAGATGGTTGATATCCTTGCTCATTGTAGTTAAGTTCAGATTGTCCCTCCACAGCTTCTGCACCATTCACTTGGTTCTTGAACTTAAAACTAATAGGAAAACTATGCTTCATGTAGCATCTGTCTGCTGTGTGGCCTATCATGCCACAGTGAGTACATTGTAGACGCTTACCTCCTTCTTGATAAAACCTTCCATTACCACTCCTATACATAAGTCCGGAATTTCTATTTGCATGAGTTAGCCACCAGTCCTCCATGTTCATCATAACTAGACCTTAATGGAGTAGGTGCATTATTGAAACTAGACTGCACAACACTTTCCATGACTTCCCTTTCAAATTTTAATGCCATTACAAAAGAATTCTTGATATCAAGTAGATGAGTCATGACAAAAACTTGAGATCTAACAGGATCAAGCTGCTTTAAACCTTTAACAAACTTGATTACGTAGTAATTCTCAATAAACTCAGTCAGCTTTTTAGTTACATTGCAGCTGCATCTCATACAACTAAATTTAGGAATAGGTCTCAACGTCATTAGTTCCTCCCATAGAACTTTAAGTTTTGTAAAATAATCATTGACAGACAACTTGTCCTGCCTAACTCTGTGAAAATCAGACAACAAATTAGTCAATCTAAATGAATCACCACTGTCATACCTCATAGTCATCTCATTCCACACATCTAATGCATTATCGTGCCTCATTATGTTTTGAGCAATAGAAGGTGAATTACAACTCCTAATCCATGATTGTATCATTGTGTTTACCTGTCTCCATGCTTGAATTTGAGGATCATTAGGTGCATGTTTCGACACAGATCCATCAATAAAGCAAGTTTTGTTCTTCACAAGCAGTGCCATTTAAAAGGTGCGACTCCATGAGTGAAAATTATGTGGAGTAAGCGGTGGTCGTACAAGCACAATTGCTGGATTGTCGTTGGTTCAAATAGTACGGATTACTTGCAGGATTATCAGCAGAAACTTGATTATTGCAAGGTCCAGAAGCAATATTAGTTGAACTTGCCATGGAGAAACAATATGATCACAAAAAGACACTTGATTTATAAACCAAAAGGAAAAATGACAGAATTCAAACAGAGAATCGATGATGAGTCACCAGACCTTTGATACCATGTGAAAATTTTATTGTAAACATGATTCAATCATCAAATCAAATGAGATTACAAGCTAGATTGATAAGAACAATAACAGAATTTTGAATAAGAAATTTGGCACGCAAGGCTGACAACCAAGAACAAACAGAAAATCAGGAGAGGAATGTGTTATATTCAACTTAAACTGAATTGTACATTGGTATTCATTATTTAAAGTATCTATTGCTCGAATTAGAAACCGTCTGGTACGTGCAGAAAGCAAGTTGCGTGTGCCAACTGACGCAACTGTCTTGCAGCTAAAACAGCTCACATGATCTGATGTGTTAACTGCGGTTTAGTTGCATTTAATCTCATACATCTCAGTCATACCATGTGCTCCTAACATCAAATAATACTTCTCAATCCAATTCTGCTGCTCATGCACTAAACTAACTTAATCTCAGTTAGCTGTCATTGCCTGTGCTTCTGCTGAGCTTATATTGCTTCTAGTATTTTCTTTCATTCGATCCCAGCTCACTATCTACAATAGTTACCGATCTTTTAGCTGCCATTCAAATGAGCCTTGATAACAGTATATGGGCACTTCCCAGTTATAATCAATCTTTTCGTGCTTTTGGAATGATAAGCTTCAGTATTTCAGAGAATTTGTTCTCAAGGAGGAAAGGATCTGCTTTTGACCTTCTCATTGCAATTCTTAGCCATTTCTTTCTTATATTTCTGCTCCCGAAAATGGGATTGTTCGGTAAGCTATTCACTGAGGTCAAGTTGTTACTTCATAAAGTTTCATTCTCTTGTACATCATATTCCTCGGTCCTTGCAGAAGACATTCTAATTTCAAGAGGAATTGCTACTTCCACTCCATGGCAAGGCAGAAAGAAGTTTCCTCCATGGCACAACCTGGAGTTGTAGGAAATAACTGGTGAATGAAAGTTGTTTTTCAGTAACTAAAAGAATACATACAATGTCTAATTTACAACAGAGAGTCTAATCTATCTATGGTATGTGATATACACTGATTTAAATACAGGATATCCTATCTTAAATGCAAAATATCTATTACGATTTGATTCAAATCACAATCAAATCCAAATTATAACAGCTGCATCATTCACTCCCCCTCAAGTTGGACACTAGGAACTCCAATGTGCAACTTGTCGACGTAATTCCGAAAACTCGACCCGTTACTGCCTTAGTCAGGATGTCTGCTAACTGATCTTCAGACCGCACAAATGGTATCTCAACCACTACGCTGTCCAGCTTTTCCTTGATAAAATGAAGATCGATTTCCACATGCTTGGCTTGGTCATGCTGTACCGGGTTTTAAGATATCTTGATCGTAGCCTTGTTATCGCATTTCAACTGTGCTGATACCTTGGCTGGAAAACCTAACTCGCCAAGGACCTTCCTTAGCCACAAGACTTCCACGTTTCCTTTTGCAATTCCTCTAAACTATGCTTCAGCACTGGATAATGCTACAACCTTTTGCTTTTTACTCCGCCAAATGACCAGGTTTCCCCTAACCAGTGCGAAGTACCCTGACGTTGATCTCATGTCACTAGGGTCGCCTGCCCAGTCTGAATCGGTGTATATTTCTATATCTAAGTGGTCATTTTTCCTGAATAACATCCCTCGTCCTGGCGAGCCCTTCAGATACCGAAGTATTCTCATTACTGCCTCTAGGTGCTCCTTTTGTGCCCTATGCATGAACTGACTCATAACTCCTACTGCATACGCAATGTATGGCCGAGTATGTGACAAGTAAATTAGTCAGCCAACCAGCCTCTGATACTATTCCCGATCAGTCTCTGGAGCCTCGCGATCTATCTTTAACATTTGGCTTGTCGACACCGGAACATCACACGGCTTGCACTCTAACATACCTGTTTCTACTAGAAAATCCAGTACATATTTTTTCTATGATATGAATATCCCTTGGTCAGACCGATGTACCTCGATCCCAAGAAAATACTTTAGCCCAGCAAGATCTTTCATCTCGAACTCTTTGAACAGCTGTTGTTGTAGCCTTTCCATCTCTTCTTTATTACTTCCATTAATGGCCATGTCATCGATGTAGATGATAAGACACGTTAAAATCTCCTTTCTTCTTTTAATGAAGAGTGTATAATCAACATTACTATGAGAATATCAGCACTTCTTCACTACCGTAGCAAACTGCCCGAACCACGCTCTCGGAGATTTTTTAGGCCATATAAGGACTTCCTGAGCCGGCAAACCTCATTACTCCGGAAATTTTCTGAGAAGCCATGTGGCGCTTCCATATACACCTCCCCTTTTAGCTCTCCGTGTAAGAATGCATTCTTCACGTCAATTTGCCGTATTGGCCACCCTTTGTTTGCTGCTATAGATAATAGAACTCTGATGGTATCAATCATCGCAACTGGAGAAAACGTTTCTGCATAGTCGATACCATATGTTTGAGTATACCCTTTTGCTACCAACCTTGCTTTATATCTTTTAATAGTGCCATCTGCCTTGTACTTGATAGTGAATACCCACCTGCACCCGACGAGTTTCTTTCCTTCTGGCAATATGCACTTCACCTACATTTCATTTTTCTCTAGGGCCCTCATTTCAATAAGCATCGCCTCCCTCCATTCAGACCAGCCATTTTCTTCTTCTGCACTCCGTGGTATACTTTCATGGCATAGAGAAGTAAATAGTCCTTTGGCCATTTCTCCACCGGACAGATTCAATGGTATCTCACAGATCGGCTTCCACGTTCAGGTGAATACCTCTTTGGTGGCACTCCTCTAGTTGACCTAGGGGGAAGAACCCCGACCTGTGGCTCATGGGAAACGTCAACAAGCAATAGTTCGTTTGGGGTGTTATTCTCAGGTTCAGGTATATGAAGTAAATTAGGGGAAGTTGGTAATAATGGTTCAGTACAACTTACCTCCATGGGGCATTCTTCACGAAGACATTCGTCAGGCGTAGTAGTAGGGGTTTCGATCACTTCTTCGTTGACCGAGATCAGCTCAGTGGCGCCATCTGTTTCTCCTTGTTGGTGAGTCTCTGAGCTGTCATGGATGTGCAACCAATCGAATGACTCACCCGATATTGGTATCTCCCCCTGAGTCAAAGATTAGGGACTTTAGAAGTATTCAGTCTCAAGAAAGGTACAATCCATAGTGATGTGGAGACGGTGAGTTTTAGGGTTATAGCATCGGTACCCTTTTTGATCAGTACTTAGCCCACAAACACACATATTTTGGCACCGGCGTCGAGTTTGGAACGTTCTGTTCTTGGTACATATGTGAAGAAGGAACACCCAAATATTCTGGGAGGTAGTGTGAGAAAAGAAGGTATTGTGACTTGTGTAGAGAGAACTTGTAAGGGGGTTTTTCTTGAGAGGACTTTGGTAGGCAGTCGGTTAAGCAAGTATGCAGAGTCAGATATAGCTTCAGGCCAGAAAAATTTAGGAACATGTGGCTCTATCATAACGGCCAGGTCGTTTCTAGAAGGATACGATTTTTTCTTTCGGCGACCCTATTTTGTTGGGGTGTGTGTGGACAAGATTTCTGATGAATGATACCCTGGTCCTGGAAGAACTGTTGGAGGTCAGAAGACACGTATTCTCCCCCGTTATCGGATCGTAAGATTTTTATTTGTTTGTGATATTAAGTTTGGATCATTTGAAAGAACTCTCTGACACACGTATTGACTTTAGATTTTCGTTTTAGGAAATAGATCCAGACTATCCGTGAGTGATCATCAACAAATGTAATAAAATACTGGAAACCTTGTGTGGTAGGGACAGGTGCTGGACCCCAAACATCAGAATGAATAAGAGAGAAACAATCATTAACACGTGTATTATTAGGGCATAAAGTCCTTTTCTGCTATTTAGCACGTATACAAATTCCGCACTAAGAAATTGAAACAGAATGGGTAAATAAATTAGGAAAAAGAGTTTTAAGATAACCAAATGACAGATGGACCAAACGACGGTGCCTTAACCATAACTGCCTATGGACCTTCCCGTGGACAAGCATAGACTGACCCTGTTGAGCAACTTCGTCAACATAGTAGAGGCTGCTCCGTTTAGTGCCATGCCGAATGATCGCATTCGATGGAATGTCCTGTAGGAGACAGAAACAAGGGTATATTAGTACAACACAATTAAGTTGTTGGGTGACTTGGCTAACAGATAATAATTTAGAAGACAAATCAGGAACATAAAGGCAATTAGATAGTGTAACGTTTGGAGGAAAATGTATTCGACCCATTCCTTGGACCGAGATAAAATCACCACTTCCGGTTTTAATATGGGTTTTGTTTGGTGTGCTAAGACAGGAGAAATCTGAGAGGGTCGTAGGTCATGGTGTCAGTGGCTTCGCAATCTAAAATCCACTCGGAGTGTTTTCCTAGAGTTTTGGTGATGTCGGGTGTATTTCCGTTTGGTATGGACCGGTTTATTGTGGTGCCAAGGTGAGCATACGAGGTACTGGGTTGAGTGGTCGCGGGGTCCATTTTTATTGTTTGGTCGAAGGGCATGTGCCTTTGGACTAAGGGTAGAAAAGGTACTTGGTGATTAGGAAGACCGGTAGGTAAAATGTTTAGGTTTATGTTGTCAGTTTCCCCTAAACCACATTTTCTCTCTCCCCTCATTTTTTTTTCTTCCTTTTTTTCCCCTCTTCCTCTCTCCTCACGCCGACCCTTCTTTTTCTTCTGCCAACCCCACTTCCCAGACTCCCTCTTCTCTCTCATGTCACCCCCCTCTTTTTTCTTTCCCTATTCTCTTTCTTCTGTCTAATTCTCTTCCCCAAGCTCCCTCTTCTCTCCTGCCGCCCCTCCTTTTTCTTTCCCTCTTCTCATTCTTGTCCTCACTTCTCTTTCCCAGGTGCCCCTTCTCCTCTCTCTTCTTCTCTCTTTCCTCCTTCTTCATCTCTTTTTCTCACACAGTGACTCCCTCTTCCTCCTTCTATATTTTTCTTACCTTCAAATGGCAGAGGGTTGTTGCTGGTGCTGGATTCTAGGGTGGCTGCCACTGTGGTCGCTGTTGTTATGTCTGGAAAAAAAAGGAGGGAAAATAAATAAAACAGAAATAATAATAATAATAATAATAATAAATAAAAATTAATAATAAATGTTAACGTGTGTGCCGTGTGTAAGAGGATAGATATGAGAGGGGATAAGATTTTGGTTATTTAAATATATCTTCAATTAATTTCTTAAGATTCTAAGTTATCCTAAATTACAAAAATCTCTCCCTTAACCCTAAATAAAACTCTCCAACCCTCACCCCTTGCAAATTACACA
Source organism: Eustoma russellianum (assembly GCA_036186865.1). Taxonomy (NCBI): domain Eukaryota; kingdom Viridiplantae; phylum Streptophyta; class Magnoliopsida; order Gentianales; family Gentianaceae; genus Eustoma; species Eustoma russellianum. Next base: position 8,706,357 of record AP025061.1, on the reverse strand, counting down.
GCACCTTTAGAAGAAAAAGAGGAGAAGGAACAGAGAAAAGAGAAAGAGGGAAGGGAGAAAGAAAAAACAGAGAAGGAAAAGAAAAGAGAGGAGGAAGGCCTAGCAAGGTGGTGTTCGAATCCGATTCTTAATCTGTCTATATATTCGCATTTAGTGTCAATCGGATAGGTTGCCTATTCTCCCCTATCTCGGTACGAAAATTGCATGCTTTAGTGGTATTTATTGTTGTATTGTATTTTGATTGTTGAAATTTTTGTGTTTAGTTATTAATTCAAAAGGCATGACTTTCACTCGTTTGATTGTATATGTATGTGTGCGTGCTATGGTGATGTTCATGTGACCCGAAAAGGAATTTGAAAAAAATAACTTTTACACTTTAAGAATAGAAAATTGCATGAAAAGCCTTAGAAATAGGTCACATAGTTCGGAAATTATGTCGAAATTAGGATGAACATCGAAAAAACGGGACTGACGGACGCGGCCCCACGCGGCCCCTGACAGCGCGTCCGGACACGTGCTGACGTGTCCACTTCCAAAAGATGGATCGCATTATATGGAGTTCATTGCAACTGGTTTGAGGTCAATCGGAGTTAAAACAAATATTTTATTGAGTCTAGAATGAAATAGAATTTAATAAAAAATAAAAAAAAATCCAAGTCAGCGGGCCGGTTGACCCGGCTGACCCGGTTCACACGCCGGGCTGGTCTTGCCAGAAGTGGACCGGACTAAAAATTTGAAATAAAAAAAGGAGAAGGGATGGACCAGCCAGGCTGCTGGACCGGGCCAGGGCAGTAGGCCGGCCCAAACCGAATTTGATATTAAAAAAAATTCTGGAAAGTAATTTCTGAAATGAATAAAAAGTAAATAATTAATTAAAAATTATTTTAAATTCCAAAAAATATATTTAATTATCAAAAAATTCTAAAAAAATCCAAAAAATATAAAAGGTTGAAATTAAATTATTTTCACTTAATTTCTGAATTTTGGTAAATTAAGTAATTAAAAATAATTAGTAATAAATAAGGAGAAAATATGGAAAAATAGTAAAAAATTCTAGAAAATTTATACAAGCTAAGTAAAAATACGGGTGGTGTTAAATAATAACTTTCCACTATTCGAAAAAATTTACAAAGCCAAATATTGAGTGACGGAGATGGTGAGGATGGGCGTATGAGCCCCAGGCGACTTTGTTGTTGCATTTATGGCACGTGCATTGCATTTGGAGTGGGTTGAGATATACGGGTCTCAGACGCTCGAGTGGAGTGGATTATGGTGTATGGGCCATGAGCACTCGGTTATGGTGGATTGTGGTGTACAGGCCACGAACATCAGTCAGGGTGGATTGTAGTGTGCGGGCTATATGCATCCAGTCAATCTCGGGATCGTGCATTGCATATAGGTCTAGGGACATATTGCGTGACATGATTCTTGTTGCGTGTGACACGTGGATGAAGGCATGCATCACGAAGCTGCGCATTTTTATGCGGAGTGTTTTACTTACCGACCTTATTTTATTTTTTGCCCATGTTATATCTTATTTATGTGTTATGTGGTTATATCATTTCGGTATGCACGTTTTATATTGGTTTGAGGAGGGCATCTACTGTGTGATTTTTGTCACTCACCCCTACTTTCCCAAGTGAGCCGGATGAGGACTACGAGCATATCTTTGTTGAGGACGAGATGGACATAGCTGAGTCGACTGGTTTATAGCTACATCTAGTACATGAGGGGACTCAGCAGCTGATTGTTTCTTATTTATCTTTTAGGGATTTTTACAGACTTCTTTAGCACTTTTATTACCATAATTTTATTCAGTGTTGTAACAATGTTATTGAGTTAATTTAAGTTATAATTTACATTTTTGCAAAAACGTTTCTACGTCATTCTCGACATTTAAGATGTTGATTCGACACCTTGTATTCTCCTTTGTGAGATGCAGCGGGTGCACAGTTTCCGATGCTAGGCCTCCGGAGCAGAGCACTGCAGGTGTTATCAGAGCTGAGGCTTCAGATCTGCCTCGGAAACGCAAGATTAACTAGATCACCTATATGTAAGTTACGATCTTTCGTAAAATAACGATTTTACCCCTAATAAACAAAGTAGACTTAAGAGATGATTTTATACTTAAGAGATGATTTTACCCCTAATAAACAAAGGTACTCCTCCACCTACTGTGCATGAACTTAGTGAGTCAAATAGAAATATTTCTCATACTCATCTTGTTGATACACAAAATGTTGAAAATGCATCTCATATTCCAGAAAATGAAAATCATCTAAATGATGATGATATGTTAGTTCCGGAAAGTGATCATGAGGAAGTTGGAGGAGATGTCTCCAACCTTCCTAGATCATTCAAGCATAAAAGCTCTCACCCGCACGAGTTGGTCATAGGTGATTTAAATAGGGGTATCACTACACGAAGGCAATATAGAGAGAATTTATTCGTTTCTCTCATAGAGCCTAAAAATATTAAAGATGCACTTCTTGATGAAAATTGGATCTTGGCTATGCAAGAAGAATTAAACCAATTTAAAAGAAGTGATGTTTAGGAATTAGTTCCTAAAACACTTGATCATCCCATTATTGTTGCGAAATGGGTATTTCGTAACAAGATGGATGATCAAAGAAATGTCACTAGAAACAAAGCTAGACTAGTTGCTCAAGGATACAGTCAAGAAGAAGGTATTGATTTTGATGAGACATTTGCACCTGTAGCACGGCTTGAAGCCATTAGAATGTTATTTGCATATACTTGCTATAGAGATTTTAAACTTTACGAAATGGATGTTAAATCCGCCTTCTTGAATGGTGTTATTCAAGAAGAAGTGTATGTTGCACAACCTACCGGGTTTGAATGTCATAATTCACCACATCATGTTTTCAAACTTAAAAAGGCTCTTTATGGCCTTAAACAAGCTCCAAGAGCTTGGTACGAGAGGTTAAGTACTTTTCTTCTTTATAATGGATTCTCAATGGGTAAAGTTGACACTACCTTGTTTATCAAAGAACAAGGTAGAAATCAATTAATTGTACAAGTATATGTTGATGATATTATTTTTGGTGCTACTAACAATTGTCTTTGTGAGCAATTTGCTAGCTTAATGCAAGGTGAATTCGAAATGAGCATGATGAGAGAGATAAATTACATTCTTAGACTACAAATCAAGCAAACTGAAGAAGGTGTGTATACTCTCAAACCAAATACACAAAAGACTTGCTCAAAAAATACAACTTTGGTGAAGGAAGAGAAGTAAACACTCCAACAAGCACAAGTGCAGAGCTTGACAGAGATGAGAAAGGAAAGCATATCGAGGTAACCTTGTATCGTGGCATTATAGGTAGTCTATTTTATTTGACTGCGAGTAGACCCGATATTTTACATGCATTGTGCTTATGTGCTAGATTTCAAAGTGATCCTAGGGAAATGCATCTAATTGCGGTAAAACGTATTCTTAGATACCTTAGATGTACTTTGAAATTTGGGTTATCTTATCCTAAAAATGCATGTTTTGATTTAAGAGGATATTGTGACTCCGATTATGCAGGGAGTCTTTTTGATAGAAAAAGTACATCCGGGACTTGTTAATTTCTTAGTGATTGTCTTGTTTCTTGGTTTCCAAGAAACAAACAGTGTTTCTCTTTCTATGGCAGAATCTGAATATGTGTCGGCCGTCTCTTGTTGTGCACAATTGTTATGGATGACAAACACGTTAAATGATTATAACATTCACTTATCTAAAGTGCCGTGTGATAATACGTCTGCTATCAATATTGCACAAAATCCCGTCCAACATAGTCGGACTAAGCATATCGAAATGATATATCACTTCATACGTGATTGTGTACAAAACAACTTAGTTAGTGTGGAATTTGTTCCAACACGTGACCAATTAGCAGACATATTCACGAAACCTTTGCCCAATGATGTCTTTGCATCCATAAGAAGCAGGTTGGGGTTTCTTAACATGGGCTGACAATAACCCATCTTAAATTGGAGCAAGAAAGTTTTAAAATTTTGAAGGTCAGTACACATAAGGCGCTTCATCACAATTAGTTCAGGCGTTCAATGTTACATTAAACGTCTGATTCTAAGGATGTCACTCGTTTGAAGTGACATCAAGCTCTCTATGTATGTAGAAACAAGCATTCGAAGTAGCATTAAGTGCTTTATATGAACTGTTTCTCTCGTTCGAAGTGACAATAAGCGCTTAATCTACTCATCCACAACTGTTTGAAGTCACTTCAGGCGCTTCATCCTAGATTATGAAGTCGTTCGAAGCGATATAAGGCGCCTAAACCCTAGTAATTCACTGTCATTCCAAGCATCTTTTCAACTTTTCGCGCCAATTAAGCGACATTGACTCCTGCCGCCAGTTCCTTTCTCTTTCCCCACGCCATCACTCCCACGTTTCCTACTTCTTCTCCCACTTCTCAAACGGTTACCCTTCCTCCTCTTCCACTTCCCCTTCTTTAATCTCCATTACATCCCACTATCTCCACTACTTTTCCATTAATTGCAACCACATCTCTTCCTCTTCTCCTTCCCTTTAAAATATACTCTTCTTCCTCAATTCACTTCACAAATCGTGAAGACCAACATCTTTTCCTTCCTGGTATACTCTTCTTCAAAGAACACCCAAAACTTCTTCATCCTAAAATGGCGTCTGTTGGACCATCTCGAAATGTCCCTACCGGCCACAAAAGAAAGAGATCTGCCAGAATCAGCAAACCAAACGAACTAAAAGCCATCTGGAAATCACTCACCAAAGATAATTTTCCATGGACGAAAAGAAAGTTTGACAAGGATGCTACTCAATCTCCTCACCACACTGCCGTAGGTACCCATCTCTCCTTACACTCCCATATACTGTATGAAGAATGGAAGAGCAACAATAGACCAGTGGTTCTATTAAAATTAGTGCAAATTGATGACTTCACAGAAGCCCACAATGCAAAACAAGTCATTGCTCTTCTTGAAAAACAAGGATGGACTCATCTTTGGTTAAGGTTAGATATGAAATCCTACTCTAAAAACTCTTACCCGCAAGTTCTATACCAATATGTGGATTGTTAGGTGCATCAATTGTCCCGTGGCGTCGGCCAGTGGGCGTAGGCCATATGGGTCAAGTCACAGTCGAATGCCGTGGGTGCTTGTGTGCTGAATGCACTATAAGGCTAGGGTATGTGCATCTCCTGTCACCAATTGGTTTTGGGAGATATGGTAGCGCCTGAGGTCCTACAAGTGGTATCAGAGCGAGGTCACGGGTTCGATTCCCAGCAGGAGCAATTGCTGAGGGAGAGATTGTTAGGTGCATCAATTGTCCCGTGGCGTCACCCAGTGGGCGTAGGCCATGTGGGTCAAGTCACAGTCGAATGCTGTGGGCGCTTGTGTGCTGAATGCACTATAAGGCTAGGGTATGTGTATCTCCTGTCACCAATTGGTTTTGGGAGAGATGGTAGCGTCTGAGGTCCTACATGGATTGCCCCTGCCACTGAAACTTCATCCTTCTTTTTACATACTTTGATAATTGGTACACCCTTAGCTTTTCCATCGATGACATATGTACCACTTTACAGTTGAGAAATGAAGGATTAAGTGATTTTTCGGTATTCAATTGGAGTGACAAGTATGGCATTAGTGAGAAAGATGTCAAATTCCACCTTAAGTATCTTCCAACCAAAAAGACTCAAAACATGCCATTGATCAATCGTATTTTTTTCCTGTTGTTACCTACTGTGTGAATAGGAAAGCAACTAGAAATCCAAGTAACATTAATTTCTATGTTACTTACCGCATTCTGCAAGAGACACAATTGAACTTTGGATGGATTCTTGTTGAAGTTATGATGGCTGCCTTTAGGAAGGGATCAAAAGCTTTGCCTGTCGCGAATATTGTGAAAATGTTGATCAAATCCAAAGGCATTGAGATCTCTGATGAATCCCTAACAAACGTGGCCAAAACAGATTACTATGACAACTTCAACATAGCTCAGGCAATTGACTCTCAAAGAAGAAAAAGTACTCTGCATCCTGACCTCGCTGATGAAGTAGATGAAGGTCCTCAGGACGGAGAAGGTACGAGTACTGAAGCTAAGCTCTTTACACGAATCCATTCTTTGGAACAAACTGTTCAAAATATGCAACTTAGAGATGCACGAAATGAATATCGAATTGGAGCCCTCAAAGCAGCAATTCTCAGTCAATTCCCTTGGGCTTACATTCCTCCCTATTTTGATGATTTAGAGGGAGAATATACTGCTGGAACTTCTGGAGGTGCAGAGGCGGGAATTGGTAGTGATGAACAAGCTGGCGGAAGTGGTCAGCAAGCTGAAATGAGTGGCTTTGCAGATTTTGCAGCAAGCGGTGGTTTTGGTTTTGGTGGTTTCACTCCCAGAGCAAGTGGTGCTGGAGCTGGAAATGATCAAATGAATGATTAAAAATGTTGATGGCTGACTAATCGTTGCTTCTACCTGTCTTTCTTTTGTCTCTTAGAAATTGGAGCTGATGGCTGACAAATCATTGCTTCTATTTTCTTTTTGTCTCTTAAAAATTGGATTAAAAGTCATTGACTTGTGATGATGCAATTTTTTTGTTGAAACTTGATGAAAATTTGTGTTATGATAAATGCATTACAAAATTTGATTCTTCGTTTCTTTCCTAAAGGATAAAGTTAGGCATGTTGTGAGGGGGAGCATAAATTAAAGGGGAGCTAACTTCAAAAGTTATGCACATTGTGAAATCATCAAAAAGAGGGAGAATGTTGAAATGTGTGAAGTTTTGATGATTTGGACAATTGATACTTAGAACGCCAGATTAGGTGCCTAATGTGAAGTGTTTAAAGGTCAGTATACTTCGAACGCCGATATAAGGTGCCTCATGTGAAGTGTCTAGAAGTCAGTACACTTCGAACGCCTACATAAGGCGCTTCATGTGAAGTGTCTGAAGATCAGTACACTTCGAACGCCTACATCAGGCGCTTCATGTGTCAAAGTGAAAACAGTACACTCTGAACGCTTAACAAGGCGCTTTATATGTATTTCCAAGTCAAAGGAACTTTTTCCCCCAAAATGGGCACGTATATCAAGTTACTTTTTGGTAAAAGTCAGAACTACTTCGAACAAGTATGAAGGCTGAGATTAGGCTCTTCATGTGACTTCGAACGAGTTCTGTTGCCCACAACAGGTGCTTCATGTGACATTGAACAAGTGTTTCTTATCCACTTAAGGCGCCTCATGTCACATTGAACGCCAGTTTAAAAACACATAAGGAGCTCCATGTCACATTGAACGCCTATTCATAAAACACATTAGACACTTCATGTGACTTACTTCATGTGACTTATGTTACAAATGCTTTATGTCGCACTTTCTAACATTTACTTGGCATTTTGTACCCTCCCTTTTAGTGCAATTTTACAGGTTCTCTCTCATTCTTGGAGAAGTCTTCTTTCCTCTTTAAGCTTTCAACAAGAAGCTTCCTCAAGAAGTTTTTCATCCATTCAAGAGAAGATCTCCAATGATGAGGACATGCCATCACAAGAAGACAAAGTTCATTATTGGCTCCTGCAAAGGGCTCCAACGGCTGGAAGATTCAAGGGAGATAAAACAAGGGTTTCATTTTCCTTCTTTCTCTAACTTTCTACTATCAAAAGCTCTCAAATTTCTCTCAAAGCTCAAGCTCTCAAAATAATTGTATTGTGATTTTACTTTATTTTTGAGAGTTGTATTGTAAAGAAGAAGAGTGTTCTTCTTGTTGAGTGAAGATTGTGAGAGGCTAAGTGTAGATTGTTGGTCAACAAGCAAGGGTGCTTCTTGTTTAAAGAAATTCAGAACTTGGAGGGTTAGTTGATAGTGTGGTGGTGCACTATACTCTCTACAAGAATTCTTTGAGGGCAAAGAATTTTTTTGGATGCTAGACTTCAAGAGGTTGGCTTTCTTGGTTGTGGCCTAGGCGAGTTGCCTAGTTTCTTTGTATTTGGATTTTATTTTGATTGTTGTTTCCCCCCAAAGAAATAACAATCCCCCATTCAAAATCCTTCTTGTGAAAAATCAAGAAGGTAGAGGAGTAGAGTCATTTTGACTTGAACCTCTATACATATTGTGTTCTTTACTCTTCCGCAAGTTTCATTCATTTCAAGAACACATCCAAGTATTGGTTTGCATTCAAAATGAAAAACATCCAAGAAAATATTCATACTTGGTGAATACACTGCTTAACCTCCCTTCTAATTTGTTCTAAGGACCTAACAACTGTGGTTGCCAACATCTAATGCACTGATACTATTTTGAATCCAGAGATAACCTGTGCAAGCTGGTACTAGCATCATTTATCCATCAACTAATAGACTAATTTATTTTGGACGGAAAGCATGTGAAATATTTTTATGACATGCAGCATGGTCAATCAATGTTCTGCGGAAATCATTTCCGCACCTCTTTTCGATATATGACTTCATAGAGATCTAATCTTCTGTCTTATTTTCTATCACAAGATCATGTCGTATCTATTAGTTTAAAATCATTTAAATATACATTTCATTGCTTCACGTAATTTGATAAAAATATAATAGAGGCTGGGATAAAAAATATTTCCTCACAGTGAGAATGGAGTTAAAGATACATATAGAAGTTAACAGACATATATACACACTCTAAAAAACATACATAGATTCATATATATATATATATACACACACACACACACATATATGCACACAAAGAAATATATACATATATGTGCGCCTGTGTATGCATGCTTTTGTAGATATCTAAATGTATATATGTATCCGCAGACACGCGCGCGCGCGCGCACACATATATATATATGGACACACACACATACGTGTAGGTATATTTGCACACATACATATATGTTTCTATATGTGTAAAAGATCACTAAAATTCATATATATGAGAATTGTTAAACCTTCTCTAATAGAGTAACATCATTGAAATTCAAATGCAGCAATGACTTCACCAGTAAAAACGATGTTAACAATTTACGCACAACCACGCATAGTGATTTCTCTATTAAAATATTTTGCCATTCGTGGAAGCGATCTGAAGACTTTAAGCTTTGAACTTATGCGCCAGATTATTTTATTATTAAATTGTATTGTGTCAAGTACTTTACTGTGTTCAACAAATTATTTATTTATAAAATAATGACCACACACTTAATCATAAAGAATAATAAAAAAATTTACGTGATATATCTTATTTACAATAAATTATTATTTATTGTTAATATAAAATCCAAACATGCCATTCAGTATACTTGTAATGGTATGTTTCTAATTGTCAGGGATAGAGTTGTGGGAAAAAGTATTTAAGAATATAGTAAAAAGAGAAAAGAGAAACTAGAGAACTTTGTATCTCAAGGTTTGTATTTCATATATGATATGTGGTCCTGTTTATAGGACTCATGGAGTGAAGACAAACTTGGACAAATCTTTCAGATATCTATATCTAATCTGATATACATTGTTTACAAAAGACATATAATGCTTTGGATATCCACATCTAATACAATGTCTATCTCTACAATGTATACCAACATCATGTTTATCCTTGAGATTCCAATATATCCACAACACTCCCCCTTGGATATCCAAATTTTATAGAATATGCCTCATTAAAACCTTGCCAAGAAAAACCCAGTAGGGTAAAAACTTGGTCGAAGGAAAAAGAGTACATATTCATAATAATTGATAAGTGTGACACACTGCCTCATTAAAACCTTGCCAAGAAAAAACTCGTGGGATAAAAACTTGGACGAAGGAAAAAGAGTACATTGTGCATGTCGTAATCACACTCCCCTGATGCTAGCAAGAGATCTTTTAGTCGACGTATTCCAATGTTGTAGACCGTCTCTCTCTAAATATAGTCGTTAGTAGTGCTTTAGTGAACAAGTCATCAAAATTCTGGCTTAATTGTATCTGCTGGATATTAATATCACTATTCTTCTCGAGGAGGTCATGAGTGTAGAAGAAATTTGGTGATATATGCTTCATTCTTATTTGATATAGTCATTTTCAACTTGAACAATACATCTTCCATTATCCTCAAACATTGTTTTCGGCGTCTTCGATATGCTGGATCATCGACATCAACCAAATGTATTCATACAATGCTTCATGCAACGCCAAAATCTTATAATAATGAAGAGATGGTTGTTACTATCTGTTTCACTCATCTCCGTAATATGACCGCACCAAAACATATCCATTCTGTGGTCTTTGCTTATGCGAGTCAGATAGATAGCCAGCATCAGCATAATCCACTAATTGTGGCGCTACCTTCCTTGAGTAAAATAAACACCCCTATAGTGTTCCAAGAAGATAAAAATGTGTGTGCCATCATTTCAATGTCTTCGTGTTCGTGTTGAACTATACTTTCTCAATAAATTCACTGAAAATGCTATATACGGTATCGAAATTCACAAGATACTTTAAAACACAAACAACACTAAGATATGGTACTTTAGGACCTAATAATTATTCGTTCTGGTGGCCGAAATGAGTCTTTCTTTATATCTAACAACCGTACCATGATATGACCACTCAAGGCTCAATTTGCAGGCTGAGAGAACATTTGATCTTCTCAAAGTTTTTCATCTCAAACTCTTTCATGATACAACCAGAGGTGTTAATAAGCTCCTCAGTAGTTCCAAAAAGATTTAGATCATCAACATGTACATCCTGTCAGATTGTTTTAATCCATACAATGATTTTTATAATTTGATTGAGTATAGTTCATTCATCCTTTGATTACATGCTTTAGGCAATTTAAATCCTTTTAGGATTTATATAAATATCACCATCTTATAATTCATATGAATAAGCGGTAACTTCATCTATTAACTGCATATCAAGGTTTAAGTTAATGCTAGGCTAACTGAATATTGTAATCTTATGGCATCAATTATCGGAGTATATGCTTTATCATAGTCAAGCCTAGTTCTTTGTGAAAAACCCATTTATATCCAATATGTTTGATCCCTTCAGGGGTTTGGACTGCGTGTCAAAATAATTTACAAATGCGACTTTCCCTTCAAGGGTTTGGACTTCGGGTCCAAATCCTTTGCGACTTTATAATCATCGTAGTTCTGCTTAGATTGCACCTTTCTATTTTGGCCAATGACTTTTGTATCGACACTTTCCACTTGCTTCTCTAGGAGCAACTTGTTTATTGATTTTTAGACTGATCAAATTTTATTTCTATAGCGCTTTCAAGTTGTGAACATCCAATCTCTTATTGATTATTCTCTTCTGGAATATTATTTGTAGCATTCTTTTGATGATTTTTATCTTTTACACCAACTGGGCGTCCACGTTCTAAACTTATTTTTGGTATACCATTATCATGTCCTTCAGAGACATCAAGTCGAATCGGCATGTTCATCGCCAAAACGTGGGATTTTGTTATCATTTTACTTCTTGCTCGCATTTATTTGTTCGTGTTTTAAGATGAGATAGTGAAGGAACATTCCATGTAATTTCATGCCGTTCTTCAGGAACCGGCACTTTCTTTCCCCCTAACGGCAGAAAATCTAGCTCACCAACTCAATGTTGATGCATGTATAGTTGCATGTCCCCAAGCTCATGTGGGTAAATTGGTCCTTAAAATCAAACGTCCAGCAATCAGTGGTAAATGATTAATAATGACACTGGTAGGTCATTTTAAGTGTGCACACTTGCAATTGAATGCTCCACGCCAATCTCAAGACATACAATAATCATTGAAAGCTTGGGATATAAAATCACATGTATTATCAATACTTAATAATTTTAATCGGATAATCATATAATCTGAGCAAGAAGTTTGGCAAAAACTACTAGTCTATTGGAAAGCAAACTCATATGAACATATAGCACACACAAAGTCACAAGATAACATAATCTTTTTGTTCTTGAAAGAGTTTCTAGAATCTTCTGGTTCTTTATGTAGAGAAAAAGGGGTTTGATTTGATTTCAAAATGCATGATTTAAATAACGTGTTACAAAGAAATGCATGACATATTTTATGACATAACACGTTGTTGCATAAAAGTTGCCTTATATAGTTCATATATAATGTTGTCGTACTAACGAGCCATGAAGCTTTAAAGCTTACATCAAATAGAAAACATTTGTTGTGTTTGAACTATTTTCAGGTGCCACCATTAATGAACTAAACTATTTCATTAAGTGAAGTATTTAGTTAATTAAACTAAGTAGTTCATTAAAGGTAGCAATATTTGGAAAAGGCACAAAGGCAACAAGTTGAAGAAAGGAAAGTTCTCCCTCTCCTCTCCACACTTATTACACGTCATTATATATATATATATATATATATATATATATATATATATATATATATATATATATATATATATATACTTTCAGAGAAGAGGGTTCCATCATGATCGCCTGCCGTTGACTCCGATCACTCTCCGACTGCGGCCTGCCATTGCGGGCTGACCATCCGACGCAATTGCAACCAACAAAATTCCATTGATTAATTCACCGAATCAATCTGCAATTTTCGGGCACTGCGATGACTAGCAAACCGCAACCTTCTTTTGCGGCTGTTGTTACCAGAGCCTCTTCTTCACAAGCGATTAACATTGCACCAAAAATAGTCTCTCGCTATAAAGGTATTCCCTTAATCTCTTTTTTGGATTCGGAAATTGAAGAACTTGCTGCGCCATTCAAATACTCTTTAGTGGGTACATTTTGGTATGGTCGACCACCATTGAAGGTTATGAGAGATGTGTTTGAAAAAATTGGATTCCATCATGATCTTCGCATCACCCTCATTGACGCTACACATATTTTGTTAACTTTTCGTAATGAGGCAGATTACCTGCAATGCTTCTATCGGCGATCATGGCATATTTCAGGATTCCATATGCGCATCACAAAATGGACAGTTGACTTTGATCCAACAGCTGATGTCCCCATTGTCCCTATATGGGTTGCTTTGCCTAGCCTCCCTATTCATTTGCATCGTCGTGAAGCATTATTTGAAATTGTCCGCCCTGTTGGCACACCGATTAAGTTGGATGTTGCTACATCCGATGGCCTGCGACCATCTGTCGCTCGAATTTGTGTTGAGGTGGATGTTTCTCAAGAACTTCCTCAGAAGATTTACTTGCAGGCAAGAAATAGATATATACTGCAGCCTATTATCTATGAAGATCTTCCTTTATTTTGCACTACTTGCCGACGTTTGGGGCATGCACCGGGGGCATGTTCTACATCGACTTCTTCTATTCCACCGCCACCCTCGCCTCCGCCATCTCGCCCAAAATCTCAGCGTTGGACACCTATTAAGAAGAAGAAAGTGACAGAGACATCATTACAGGATCCGCCCATTACGACCCCAGCACAGGCACCTCCGACTGCCTCTGTTGATGTGCCCGGTCTATTACGTGAGCAAGAGGATGAAACTCATGCAGAAATCTTCTGTGATGCCCCAGAACCTCCCCTCCCAACTAATCCATTGCATAATGATTTTGGTCATTCGTCGGACACCGAATTATCTCCTGAGGAGGCCACGGTGGAATTAAGATCGGTCCCAGAAGAGTTAGTTCAACGGATGCAGTTGCTTCCACCATCACCAGATGATGAGGTCTTGATATCACGCCTCCAAGAATCCCCCGCGGAGACAGAATTTATACCAGTTGTCCCTCGTCGGAAACGCCGAGCGCGGAAGGACTTACCTCCATTGCCACCATCTACGATTCTTACGCGGAGTGCATCACATATTATACAGGGAAGTGCTACCACTCTTTCTCAATGAATACATTAATATGGAATATTCGAGGCTTGCATGCCTCTTTACCTAGATTGCGACAATTAATTACTGAACATCGTTTACATTTACTTGTTCTGATTGAACCAAAGCATGCTCCATCAAATATTGACGCGTTTGGGTTACGACATGGCTTTACCCAATGGTATGTATCTCAATCCGGAAAAATTTGGGTTTTCTGGAATGATTCGGACTTCCGCTTACTTGCTACATATGATCAAGAACAAGTTATCCATTTTACTCTGCTGTTTCTTCCGCTGCAATTCCAGTATGTTTTCTCTGCTGTCTACGCCATGCACACGGCGTCTTCACGTCGCCCACTTTGGGATTCTTTATGTGCCTTTGGTGATTCCTCCACGCTCCCTTGGTTAATTGGCGGAGATTTTAACACTTTTTGCGAATTGGGCGATCATCAGGGCCGTTCACATCCCTCACTGACGGTTTTACAAGATTTTAATGATTGCATCGAACATTGTTCACTTATGGCACCATCTTATCAGGGACCCAGATTTACTTGGACAGATGGTAGGGGCCTTGGTCGTGTTCGTCGCAGGCTAGATTGGATATTTATTAACTCAGCATTCCAAGATGTGTTTGAGGACATGCAGTTAACACATCTTCCGAGAGTTACTTCAGACCACATGCCTTTACTCTTTAAATGTCGGCTCAATACTGCCAGTGGACATAGAACGTTCCGTTTCTTGGATTCTTGGTTGCTTCATCCGGATTTTTATTCTTACATACAGAGTGCATGGTCCTCCTATCCTACAACAGGAGGTATGTATGGTTTTTATTCAAAATTATTTTTACTGAAAAAAGACATCCAGCGTTGGAATAAAGACATTTTCGGTAATATTTTCCAAAATCTTACACATGCGGAATCACATCTGAACCACGCTGGGGAACTCTGGGAGGCTGACCCTACCGACATAAACAGACAGGCATACCACCATGCGAAAGCGGAGTACTTGCAGGCAGCTAGTTATGAATTACATTTTTGGAAGCAGAAGGCGAGGATCAGATGGATAAATGAGGGTGATGCAAATACCCGCTATTTCCACTCTATCGTCAAAGGACGGCGCACCACACTCTGCATTCAACAAATTCATTCTGCATCGGGCACGCTACATACAACACCATCGGATATAATGGCAGAAGCAGTTTCTTTTTACACAGCATTATTTGCAAGGGAGCCGACACATGATCATTCAGTCATATTATCACATATACCATGCCTGATAACGGACGATGATAATGTTATGCTTACGCAATTGCCAACAGCCGCAGAAATTAAAGAAGCAATATGGCATCTAGATCCACAGAGTGCAGCTGGACCAGATGGATTTCATGGCAAATTTTATCAGGCGTGTTGGACAATTATTCATGCTGACGTTGTTAAAGCAGTACAGGAATTCTTTCTAGGTTCCCCAATCCTCAGTTATGGCTAGTGCGTTGATTACATTGATCCCAAAGACTCAATCTCCTTAGACTTTCAGTGACTTTCGGCCAATATGCCTTACAAACTTTCTGAGTAAGGTTTGCACTAGAATTATTGCTACTCGTTTGGGCACTTTGCTTCCTAAGTTGACATCTCTAGAACAGACGGGTTTCTTGCCAGGTCATGATATCTCTTCCCAAGTTCTTATGGCGTGTGAGATGATACATATGCTTGACAAAGGGGGTTCTCAGCTATGCTTGAAATTGGATATGATGAAAGCATTTGACCGCGTCAGCTGGGAGTATTTAAAATTATTATTGCATCAATTCGGCTTCTCTGCTTTCTTTGTTCGAATAATATTAAACCACTTGAGTGCGACAACATTATCAGTATTGATTAATGGGCAGCCTTCAACTTCTTTCAGGCCATTCAGAGGTGTAAAACAGGGTGATCCTCTTTCTCCGCTACTATTCATTTTATCGTCAGAGGGTTTTAGCAGGGGCATCAAATTTTTAGTTGATTCTACTAGACTGCAACCTTTCCGACTGGGACGCATCCCATTTACTGTCACACATTTAGCATATGCAGATGATCTCCTTATCTTTCTTCGGGGTACACAACGTAATCTGCGCCGCTTTCGTGCTTTTTTAACCTCACATGAAAATGCATCTGGCCAAAAAATAAATTTCCACAAAAGTAGCTTCATATCATCGGCAAACACTTCATCTCAGCAGGATCGTGCATTCCAAACCATATTGGGAATGCGTAACACTACCCTGCCATTTCGATATCTTGGATCATACTTACACAAAGGAATTAATCGTGCAAGATTTTGTATGTCTCTGTTGTAGCATATTGATGACCGCATCCAGGGATGGCATACACGGTTTTTATCGACAGCTGGTCGTTTGGTACTGCTTCGCTCTGTGATCTCAGCTCTTCCATTACATCTTTTCGCCGCTGGCGGCTTACCAAAGTCAGTTATTAAGATCATTGAAAGAAAAATGGCCTCTTTTTATTGGGGTAATAGACATCATTGGGTTGCTTGGTCTAAGTTGACTAGGCCATTTGAAGAAGGTGGACTCGGACTTCGTGATCTTACAAGTTTACAAATGGCATATCATTGTCGCATATGGTGGTCATATCACCAACGAGACACCCTTTGGAGTAAATACATGCATGAAAAATATGGACGCAGGGGGGATTTCATACCACGGTTTCCGGATTCTCCAATATGGAAACTGATTTGTCGAATTCATACTCACTGCATTGCTCAGACAGAAGGTTCGGGACAGCACCTAACATGGAAACTCACGACAACAGGTGAGTTCTCCCTGAAATCCGCGTATACTGTTTGCCGTGTGCCGAGACCAATACTGCTTTCTGCTAAGTTCATATGGTACAAACATGATTCTCCGTCCATTAAATTTTTTTTGTGGCGCATCTTCCACATGGCATTACCATTTGAAGATTACATTGGTAAATATTCTGCTTTTCGGCCCACACAATGTCCGTTTTGTAAACAACAGTCGGCAACAGTGGATCATATTTTCATCTACTGCACTCACATTATTCATGTTTGGCATTATTTTGCGATTGAACTATCTGGTCCATTACCCACTTCGTTACACCTACGACAGTATTTGTTATCTTGGTGGTATCGTTCCTCCTTCTCATCTCTATTTGGGATTTTAAAAATCATCGTTCCTGCTATAATTGTCTACAACATATGGAGATCATATACTGCACTAGTATATGGGGATTCTACTTCGTTTGCTACTACTACTGTTCGAGCGTCAATCCATTATGACATTGAAATATGGGTAAAATCCATAAAAGGTTCAAAAATTGCAACGTCACACCCTTTGCATCTTACATGGATCCCCAGAATTCGACCTCCACGGCCGCATCTCGTTCGCTGGCAAACCCCCCCGTCCGTCCGATTAAAGTTGAATATTGATGCTTCAGTTGGTAGGAATTTCGCTGCCGGAGGAGCAATCTTACGTGATCACTTGGGTACTTGTGTGGGGGCAATCGCTTTTCGCCTCCCACATAGTACTCCTTTTGCTATAGAGACCCAGACTGCATTGTTTGGTCTGTTATATTTTCTTTCTTTTTTTGTACCATTATTCTGGAAACGGACCGTGCCCAACTTATTGCGCGTTTGAAGCAACCAAATCCTGTCTTTGGGAACTATCATCTTCGGCTCTTATGGGTAATATTACGGCATCATCAATTGGATTATGTTCATGTATACTGAGAAGCAAATATGGCCGCACATTATCTTGCACAGCATTCCATGATGTATCCTCGTACTCAACATTACTCGCGACATACACTTCCGTCACTTGTTCGCGGTGGAATTGCTTTGGACCTCTCCTCTGCAAATTTGCGAGTCCCTTAATATTCAAGTCTTCCAAATGGATTGGCATCTTACTGCAGTCTCTGTCTGTCCCTTGCTTGGGGCAGGCAGACCGGGTATGATCTTCTTTCGCTACATCTTCATACTTTACATATGGTTCATAATGGGCTTCTCTCAGGATTTCTTATATTCTTTGCATTGATGACTTTATTTTACATGATTGCTTGTGCGGATGAGCGACAATCATGGCGGTTATATACACACTATTCGGTTCTCATCCAAGTCTTCCAAATGGATTGGCGCTTCATCTATTTCTCTGCCGGCACTATGTTTAGTGTAGGCAGACCTGATATGATCTTCATTCAAATCATTTTCCACACTTCTCAATATTACATGCCTCTGCTTCACTCAGCTATTATTATTTTGGATGCATGGACGGGAACACGGCTCGCATTTCTTCTCCTGGGCGCTGGCGCAATAACCGATTGGACAAGACCTACCCATCTGACGTGGAAGATCACATGGCATTTGAGTGTATTACGTTTGTGTATCATTTGGTTTTTGAGTATTTTCATATTACATGATAGCGCATATCAACAGTCCATTTATATAAATATGTACGTTTTTTCCTTCGCCAAGGTTTTATCCACAAGGGTGGTTTTACTTGGCAAGGTTTTAATGCGGCATATCATATATCAAATGGATGTTGATAATCATATACTGCTACTATCGTTATTGTTTCCTTTGTTGTAATAAGGTTTTCCTCCACCACAAGTGAGGTTTTTCATAATAAAATTTCCTTCATTTAATATATATATATATATATATATATATATATATATATATATAAAACTTTCATATTTTTTTGAAAAAGGCACATACACATTTATTCCAACGTACTACCGACACGTTATATATTTTACGTACGTACATTAATGTCACACCACTATACTTAACTAATATTTATGAGTATATTCAGGTCTTATATCATATGATATAAGTCATGGTGCTGACAAATTTAATACGACACGTTAAAAGGTTTTAAACCGAAAATTGTCGTATCGGGCGAATACCGAAACTTCGCCAACGTGTCACATACTTTCCATAAATAGATGGCCAGCCCCTACACTTCAAAAATGGCCATAAATTTCGTGGGTTTCATGATATGTATAGCCATAAAATCATTCCATGTTGGCACACACAAATCACCCCATATTAAGGTCAAATTGTGGAAGATTCCAATTTCAATTTTGTCACATGGTTTAGGCGCCACTTTAAGATCAGCTAAGTGATGAATATTAAAGTTTAATTTATGTATATTATGTGTAACATAATATATATAACATGTGCAAAAAGTTGGAATTTAATTAGAGAAAAATCGGATAATCGATAAACGTCGAAAATTCGGTTTTCTACGTACACGACACATGGAACGTTTTTGGCATATCATATAACATGTATCTAGACACTTTTTACATATTTCATACATCTCAAAGTGTTCTAGAAAATTCAATTATGGTCTGATTGGAATATACCATGTGTGTATAATTCAATGTGCACTATTTTACAAAGTTTGCAAAAATAAAATTCAGCACATGCACAACCATGTCACACGCCTATTCCAGCTAAGTTGGAGCATATTTGGAGCTTTTTTGGCATCTTGATTGGTCAAGAATAAAGCATGCAATGTTAGTGACTTAAAGAAAGAAACTACAAAAGGTAACATTTCAAATCTTGTCACAATTGTGACACATGCTGAAAATTCAGCATGTATGCTAAAGAGCTGGCCGATTTTTCCACTTTAATGAGCCATGTTTTGTTGTCTTGAATCATGTGGATAATTGGGAGATAATTTGGAAGTATTTTGAATATATTATAAAATTAAAATGGTGATATCTTTGAATATCACACATGCTGAAATTTTCAGCATGTGTGTAATGCATAGTGGCCGAATTTTAGGCCTCATTGGTGTCTAATTTTTATTCCAAAAATTGATAAAGATGTCTTGTACTAAATGGTGATTCATTTTCAAGGAATAAATCAAAGCAAACTTGGCAACATTTTGAATAGAATACAAATGTTACACATGCTGAAATTTCAGCATGTAAAGTAGCATTATGGCCGATTTTTTCATGGCTTATTGGAGAAAATTACGTTACAAATTTTGTGTGATGATCTTGTGAATTATAGTAATCATTTTATGATGATTTTAGAACATGTTTTAAGTGTTATTCTCAGATTTGTCTAGTCATCAAGTGATGACAACATCCAACCAATCAATGAGTGCCAAGTAAGCAAGAGCTTAATGATCATCCAATGAGAATATGCCAAGTAAGCAAAGACATGTCACAATGATTTCATATACTCTTCCAAGGACTTAGAAGATAATTTTCAAGAGGGGAAGAGAATCCAAGAGGGCGGCCACAATGATAAAAAGAAATAAGAGAGCAAAAATAAAAACAAGAACAAGCCTTGCAAATTTGAAAGATCAAAAATGTTTTAGCCTTCTCTTCTACACTCTCTTTCTTTCTTCTCTCTAAAAGCCTATTGTACTTACATTCATATACTTGAATAGGCTTCATATAGTCCACCAAATATTATTTATCATTGTAAAAGATTGATCAAGGTGTGATCAATCTTGCACTTGCGAGGTGGTGGTGTTCGTGACAATTATATTCTCATACAAGGTTTGTAAAGGGTTGGAGTTGGTGTGTAACTCCATCAACCCTGTGGTAAGGTGTTACTTTGTGTTGTGTATTTAGTGCTAACCGAGGAAGGTGTCCTCGAAGACTGGAGTAGATTGTTTATAACCGAACCAGTATAAAATTCTTGGTATCATTTACTTTCAGCACTTACTTTCAGTTTCAGCACTGTTTATCGTTTTTGATCACGTTCGTAAAAATAATAAACGAATTTCAAAAATTACGAAACTTTCCAGAATCATATTCGCACGTCTTAAGGTTAATTTGGCACAAGTTTCAACCCTTTTGGACAAGTATAAGTAATCCAAACGTCCAAGGTTCTGAGACTAGTGCAGTCTGATTTTCAGGCTTGCAAAGGTTGAGACTTTGATCGTATTTGACTAACTTCCCAAAAGAATTTTTCAAAAATGTTTCAACCTGTTTAAATAAAACTAATAAGGGGTTAGTTTTTAAATTTTCAGAGCATTTGGAGTTACGTACAAATAGGAATTAATTTTTCAAATCAGTCTACCGTTTCTGGCAGATTTGCGCAATCTGACCACCAACAAATTTCCAAGGGGTTAGAGGTTGAATTTAAATATGAAATTTTTAGGAGATACTGATAACATCTGAGGCTAAATTCTCTCCAAATTTCAGAATTTTTGAAGATCTGAAACCTAGTTTTCAAAACGTTTTAAAACTGGTCCTGAAAACAGAAATTGTTTTCAGAAGTTGTGTTCTTGGTTTAAAACTATCTTAAAAACCACATTTTACGCACCAACTATTCAACCCCCATTCTAGTGGTGCCTTGCAGATCTTACAAGTAGTATCAGAGAGCAGGAACACTCACATCAAAAGTATCCAACGATCTAAGTGAGATGGCAACCACAAACTTCAAAACCGAACAAGAAGGTATGTCTAGTCAAAGGACTCCTCACTTTGACGGTGAGTCTTTCATTCAATGGAAATTAAGAATGAAACTTTTTCTTATGACAATTGATATTGATCTTTGGTCAATTATAAAAGATGGTCCATTTGTTCCATCAAAGTTATCCACTGTAGATTGAGTCACACTAGAGGTCGTTAAGCCTAGACAAGAGTATACTAGTGAGGGTAAAAAGAGACTAAGCATGAACGCTAGGGCTATGCAGTTACTTTTAAATGGACTAAGTAAAATTGAATCAAGCTATGTTTCAAATTGTTCTAGTGCGCAAGAAATGTGGAGAATAGTTGAAATGAAACACGAAGGCACTAGTCAAGTAAAAGAGTCCAAGATTAACATGCTTATGTCCACACTCGAGTCATTTAAATTATTGCCTAATGAATCTATCGTTGATATGGATCTTCGCTTGACTAACATTTACAATTCTCTTGAGTCTCTTCGCAAAGCCTTTACTATGCATGAAAAGGTACAAAAGGTCCTGCGAAGCCTTCCATCCAAATGGGACCCTAAAGTAACGGCAATAGAAGAAAGCAAATAAACTAAGTCAATCAAGGTGGAAGAATTAATTGGATCACTTAAGGTTAGTCAATCAAGATGGAAGAATTAATTGGATGACTTAAGGTTTATGAGAACAAACTCACCATAAGGAAATCAGAATCATCAAAACAAGGTAAAGCTATTGCATTTACATCAAATGAATACGTCTCTACTTCGTCCGATCACGTAGAAGATAGTGATTCTGAATCAGATAACGATGACTTAATTTTATTGGCTAAAGGCTTAAGAAAATTCATGAGAAAGTCGTTTAGAAACAAAACTAAGTCTACTTCGACCAAAAGAAATAAGAACAAGACAAACGACAAGGATGTTAAATGTTATGAATGCGGTAAACTTGGACATCTATCATATGACTGCCCTAATAAAGAAAAGCAAACAAACAAATCCCCTGACAAGGATCGAAACAAGAATAGACTCGTCTCAGCACCTAAGCAAAGGAAACGAGCTCTCAAAGCCTCCACTTGGAGTGATACATCGGATTCCGAGACTGAAACAGAAGAGGAGACTGCACAAGTATGCTTTGTGTCCAAAGCATCAAACGAGGTATCATCTGACTCTGATTCTGACTCTGAGCCTTCTTATGATGATCTTTTTAGTCAGTACTTAGAATTGCATAAATTCACTAAGACTCTAGCGAAAGAAAAGAAGCGATTAATTGAAGACAAGAAACTGTTAGAATCTTCTAACGAGAATCTTGTCGCTCAATTAAACGATTCAAAAGGGGAACTTTAGTGTTTAGTGCCGTGAAAATAGTGGATGGTTTGAGAATTGAGCTAAATGATGTAGGGGTTGTCATTGCCAGAATTTTCAATGATCTTTAACCTTGCTACTTACAAAGATTGGCCAAGGAATCAAGGTTAGGCTCTGATACCAATTGTAAGGTCCGTGATGAACACTCTAGAGGGGGGTGAATAAAGTGTTAGGCAATTTTGCGGAATTTTCTCGGTTTAGCTCAATACAAAAAAGATGCACTCAAAATCAATAAAGAAGGAGATGAGAGATAATGATTGAAGACACAAGATTTAGAGTGGTTCGAATCTTAAATGATTCTACTTCACTACCACTTTGCTTTCAAAGTGGATTTTCAACAACTTTCTTATTACCTTTGATAAGGAACAAGAACAACAACAGCAACACTTATATTAACTCTAGTGCAAGCAACAACTACAACAGCAGCAACTTATTGCACAACCAATATGTGCAATACCAACAACAATAGCAACAACTTGTTGCGCATACACTTTGTGCAACCTCAACAACAACAACTCTTGTTCTTGCTTTCCTCACAACTTCAACAAAGTTCTCTCAAGAACTTTCTCATAGTGGATTGAAGGAAGTAGTCGGGATTACACTTTCTTTCTAGTCTAAACACAAGCAAGAGATCAGATGTTTATGGTTCCTCTTGTGTTAGACTCACTCTCTCATAATATACAGCAATGAAGAACAAAGAAAGGCTTAACAAGCTTTAAGCACTTTTACGCATATGAGAGAAATATACAACAATGAAGAATGAAGCATGATGATGGTGAAAAAGTATATTTGCCTCATCCAAGCCTCTTCCTTTTATAGATGAAGTTCACCACGTTTTTGAACTCTCCACCATTCCTTCAACTACTCCAAATGTCAAGATAATGCCCAAATAGTCTTTAGCCACCCTATGGAATGATTTGATCCTCAATAGCCAACCTAGGATTGCTTAGACATGGATACAATAGTCAAGGAAGCATGTAATATGTTGGGTTAAAGTCTACAAGAAATTTGAACAAGATTGGATAGAGAAAATACCATGAATCTCCCTTGGATTTTGTTCCAACGTTCATAAAATTTGAATTCTGAGGGACATCAATCGATCTATGTGAGGGTATGGTGTACATCGATCGATCTACGTGAGGGTATGATCTTGGACAGTATGGTTTCAGTTTGATTCTGGATGACATCGATCTATGTCAGGGTATGATGTACATCGATCGATCTATGTTAGGGTATGCTGTACATCGATCGATCTATATCAGGTTATAATGTACATTGATCGATCTATGTCAGGGTATGATGTACATCGATCGATCTATGTCAGGGTATGATGTATATATAGATCTCTGTTTAGAGATCTATGTCAGGGCATGATGTATACATAGATCTCTAACAGAGATTTATGTCAGGGTATGATGTATATATAGGTCTCTGTTAGAGATCTATGTGAGGGTATGATGTTGATTTCTTATTTTCAAGTATAAAACGACTTTTCAACCTTTTTTCAAACATCGTTTAATCTTCATCAAAACATTCATATCCCAACAATCTCTCTCTGTGTGAGAGATCTATCTCTCACAATGGATTTTGTTCTAATTCCAAATTATGAAATATCTTTTTATCTCATTTTCAAACATCTTTTGAATCCATCAAAACAATTCATTTTCCAACACGGAATGCGCATGGAGAACTTGTGTCGACTATCTGCTTTCTGTTGCGTTTTGCCCTTCCACTGCGTGCTGAATTGCTTGCTCTCACATATGCCTTAATTTACTATGCAAGGCATTATCATGAGTTGATATTGAGATGGATTGTCGGATGCTTCTTTCATACTTGACTCAGTTTCAACAGCATACTGCTACATTTGCCTCCGACATACGTAGAGCCATTACATTCTTATGTCTGAATAATTCGACGCTGCAATAATGTCTTAGAGAAGCCAACTTCGCAGCACATGGCTTGTCACAGCATGGATTACATTCGGGCGGATTAAATTTGTGCACGTCATTACATAGCATACCATGCGAGGTTCATGGTGCAATTTGTTTGGATGTCGGTGCCCCTGCTCTGCGACTTTGATGATGTTTGTCTCCCATTGGGTTGGCCATCTTTCACTATTGTTGCCTATGTCACTGATTGATGCAGACAACACGGGTTTGTACTTGGTTTCTTTTTACTTAGTCTCTGCGATTTTACTCTCCTGCCATTTGACCATTTCGTCTTATGTGGTGAGCAATACGGACGGAGTCTTTATATGGCATGTTGCGAGGACCACTTACGGACAGATATGATTTTTAAGATATGGCTATGCACATCTAAGAGCATTTTACTTCAGTGGCAATTTGTAAACTGCATTACAATTATCACATTCACAGGACTTTTACATTTTCCACGTAGCATTTCATTTTCATTGCAGGTTTTCTTGTATTCATTTCAAGCATCTTAGTGGGAGAGTCTCCTGCACAATCTTAAACCATGGTATTCCTCCGTGACAAGTGAGAGTTTATTATTACTAATAAAATCTCCAGACGGTATCGTCCGTCCTTATCTAAAAAATGTATATATATGTGTGTGTATATATGCATGTATGTATATATATATATGTACGTACATGTATGTATGTATTTCTGTATGTGTGTAATAAAACTGCTCACAAAATTCATTATATATTAAGGATATTATTTCCAATTAGGATGACATCGATCGATATATGTCTTTTAGATTGACAGATCGATGTTATACAGTGTGATTCTAATTTTAATTTTTCTGACATCGATCGATCCAAGTATGATAAGATGTGTACATCGATCAATATATGTTTTATGGGTTGAGAAATCAATATTTAACAGTATGGTTTTAGTGTTAATCCTTACATACATCAATCGATCTATGCCTCTTTCGAGACACTGATGTACATATCGATCGCTCCATGTATTACGGAGAGATTGATGTTACTTCTTATTTTTTTAACCCTTTGTAACTTTTTGGTTGTTTCAAAAAAATCTTTTTACACTCTATCAACGATTTATATTTCAAGAAAATCATGCTTTTAAAATCGTTCAAACATATACATAACATTCCCTCCCTTTTGAAATAAAGCATCGTATTTCATAAAAGATTGATTGCACTTGTGCTACCGCAGAAAGAAAATTAAAATCTAACTCTCTATAATGCCAAAATCAGTAAGATGTTGTTTTAACCAGAGTATTGTGTGCAGCATAGACTTAAAGCTATATAATTTGCTTCGGTGGTGTTAAGGGCTACACTAGCTTGTTTCTTCGGATGGTTGGGAGACTAACGCTCGCAACATTTATATCATCCACATAGGCTAGAAGAACAAGAAATGAAGTTTGTGTAGTTTTAATAAAAAGAGTATGATCATTCTGTGATTGAACAAAACCTTAAAGAATGAGTTTTTGAGTCAATTTCTCATTCTATTGATGACTGACTTGTTTCAATACATATAAGAATTTCTGAAGATTACACATTGTGTTGGGTGCAGCAGAGGAAACACCTAGTGTTAAGTCCATATAAATATCCTCGGAAAGATCTCCATAAAGAAAAGCATTGTTAACATTCAGCTAGTGGATGAATTATCCTCTGGTAACATCAAGTGCTAAAACCAGTCTAACATTTGCCTTTTTGCCACAAGTGAGAAGTGTCAAGATAGTTTATCCCAAGTTGCTATGCATAAACTTTTCCCAACAACCATGCCTTTTGTCTTTTCATAGAACCGTCAGGTTTGTATTTGATGTTTTATACCCATCTACAACCCATTTAGGGTCTTTCATTCATTTCCAATGCCGTCAGCTCATGTTGTAGAGCCTTTTGGTATTCCACTATCTTAGATGCTTCTTGATAACTGACAGGTTCCTGGTTCAAAATGATGTTTACAGCATATGACATGTACTGAGGATACAGGGACTCAAGATACAAAGTGATGAATAGGGTGACAGGTGGAGTGAGATTAGGGCTCAAATTGTGTGATATCTAGAATACATAATACTCTCAAGTATGAGGGTGGTTTCTTATTTTTGATGGATCTGGGATTCTGGACGTTGGCTTATTTGAGGGTGGTTTCTTATTTTTGATGGATCTGGGATTCTGGAAGTTGGCTTATTAGGCTAAGGATTTGGATTAGAAAAGGTGGAATCAAGAGGAGAGACTGGGTGCAGGTGAAACAAGTGTGGCAGGAACTACCAATATGGGTATAGGAAAGAGCCAAGGTGAGCAAGGATGAATGTGAGATGGAGTGTGAAAAAGCTGAGGCTATTCATCGACAAAACTGGGCAAGAAAGTAGAAGATGATTGTAAACCAGAGAGAGAGTTGAAGTGTTCAGAATTTATGAGAGCTGAAGAAAATGAAAAGACATTTTCCCGAAACATTACATCTCTTAAAATGAAGACATTGTTGGAACTTAAATCCCGTAAGATGTACCCCTTTATAGTGTGTGATATACTAAAAAAAGCAGACAGTTCTTGGTTCTAGAATCAAACTTTGATTTATAAGGTAATATGTTGCAAGAAAAGGCTTCACAGTCAAACACTTTTAGGTGTGTATAAAAATGTACAGTTCAAAACTGGAGTTCATCGGGAGTCTTTTGGTTTGAGATGAGAAATGGAATGAGGCTAACAAAGTATGTGACATCTTTCAGACAGAATCTTCAACTAGATATGGACAATTGAGCATGAAATTTTATGGTTATTGTCACAGACAAAATATGTTGTTTTTTTTTCTACGTGACCATTTTATTGAAGGGTGTATGCACGGCTAGTTTGATGGATAACGACTTTATCAGAATATAATGAATTTAGTTCAAATGCAAGGGTATTATCTCATCTGATGATTCTGATTCTTTTTTCAGAGTATGAGTATAGTCATAAATGTTTTGTAGTATGAGTATAGTGATAAATGTTTTGTATAATCTGTTTAGCCTCAACTTTGAATTTGAGCAAATAGAGGCAGGAAAATCTGCTAGTCATCTACTAATGTGATAAAAAAAATCATTTTCTATACATGTTATGATGCTTATAAGGACTGCAGATACTAAGGTGAACAAGATCAAGAATAGAAGTTGAGATAGAGTGAGACTTAGGAAATGGCAACCTCTTTTACTTTGCTATGGGACAGATTTTGGAGAATAGTCCACAGCTGAGAGTGTTGAGAAAAATGGATTAGTGGGAGCCATCAGTAGTTGTTTGGCAACCCTGTCAACATAGTATAATCCATTAAAAAGTCTAGTTGAACAAATGCTGCACTTGGAGAATTTGTACTGAAGAACACATTGATGGGAATAGAAATAAGCAAAGACATTTGAAGAAGTTACAAGCATGCTGAGAGACAAAAGATTGAAAGAGAAAGAAGGCATAAACAAAACTTGTGATAGCACCAACGAGGAATTAATAGAAACTATGCCAATATGTGTGGCTACTGCTGATACATCATTAAGCATTCGAACAAGAACATTGTTGAAGGAAGAATATGAATCAAAGAGAGTCAAATAGACCAAAGAAAAATAGGTATGTGCGTCCTGAGTCCAGAATCCATATACTTAAACGATCAATTGAACCTTTATCTGTGGTCTTATCGGAATTGACTAAGCAGTTAGCAGACTGACAGCTTGGTGCTGTTAGACTCTACATTCAACATTTGATTATCCATTTCATTCAGCATATCAAGTAGTCTCTGATACTGATCAAAGGTGAATCGAAGCTCCTAGTTCTGGTGCAAACACCTGAGAGATCCATGTGCCTTCTCACCTTCATTATAGTTTAATGTGCCCAAGACATGCTAATTACTATCTATCATATTAATCTGACCCCTAGGTTTATAAATAGAGGAATATCTAAATTTTTTATGATATTTATCCACAGTATGTCCAGTCATGTCACAGTGACTGGAAGCTTGTCATTGGTATAATTTTGGTATCCTCTCCTAACATTCCTTCGTGGTCCTCCTACTTGAGGTGTAGTATTATAGGTAATGACTATCAACCTATTCTGACTAAGACTATCACTCATCAATATATAACGACTATTAACTAACTGCGCCTAATTACTATTATTGATGACCTTCTTTTCATACTCTTATAAAAAGCGGTAGCAATACTTGATAGAGATTACATTACAAAAATTGTGTTCTAATAGCATCGTACTCATTATTCAATTCTTATCTGAATTTAATCACATAATCTCCTTCCAAAAACTCATCTATCTTATTATTCACATGACATGAACGGACATCACAAGTACACTAAGGAACGGGTCTTAAAGCAAGCATTTCATTCCATAACACCTATAATTTTGTGAAGTGCAGATTTATTAAACTGTTTTCTCTTAAACTGCATAGGCATTATTGGCAAACCCGGGGATGAAATCCTTCCAGACTTTGTATACAGTGACAAATCATATCACGCTCTAAGCAATTCACGAACAGACACACTTCTGAATCAAAATCTACATCACAACATTGGCTTGATTTCATGCCTGAAACCTTAGATTACTTACGTCAGGTCTCACTATAGAACCATTAATGAATGATAGCTTGTTCGTAATTGTCAACCCCATTTTGAAAGTCTTTCTTCAGGAGTAAAAATTATGGCCATTAAGCGGTGGCTGTACCAATATAGCAGCTGGACTCATTCAGATGTAAGTACAAAGCATTTGTTGTCGGATTTTCAGGAATGGCAGCGTTCATGGAGGTAGATGATGTTCAAGCGATGATCAACAAAATTAACGATGAAACAATAGAGAATTAAGTACAAAAAGCACACAGCAGTCTAAGAACAGAATACAAGCAGAGAAGCAATGAATTTCTTGATACCATGATAAGTAATGTGATCTTAATGAAGATCACAACAGAACTCTAATGAAAGACGAGGAGAGAAGACAAGATGGTTAGCAAAAGAAGAAATGAAGAAGAAAGCTTCTTCGATATCAATCAGAAATCTGCGCAATTACAACGGAAAGGCAGGAACTCAAAAAACTAACATTTCTGACTACACTACTCTACCATTGATACATACATATAGGATAACAATAACCTCCTCTCTAACTAACTAACCCAATGAACAATGCGTCTAAGCTGCAAAATTTATCCAAGAAAATAGGAGACGTGCTCATTGTGTATTCTTCAGCTGAACTCCGCCAGCTTCTTCACGTGACGAAGGAAACTCAGCTTGCTGAGTTGCCTATGGTCACTTGTATTCAGCTCCTTTCTTGTTTCTGCTTTTTTGTGTTAGAGTTTGGTGGAACTGAAGTCAGGCAGCTGAATGTGAAGCCGAGCTCAAGGACTTAGAGTTGTGAGCTGATGTCAGGCAGAGCCGCCAAGCTGACTAAAGCAGTGCCGAACAGAGATCTCAGATCGGCCATATACCAGAAAGCTACGGATGGAATATTCCTTGATTGGAGATTTAATTGATACGAATCACGGATGAGATCTGAGGAGGAAGAATATGAGGTAGAATATGAGGCCTCCAATCACGCGACGCCACGTGTACAAAAGGGCCCGCTGTTTACTTTTTTTTCTTTTTTTAAAAAAGTCCTTTTGTACACGTGGCGTCGCGTGATTGGAGGCCTCATATTCTACCTCATATTCTTCCTCCTCAGATCTCATCCGTACGAATCATGTTTTGTATAGAAGTTTCCATGTTTATCTTTTACATAAGGAACATCCTGTAGAATCCTATTTATGGTATAACAGCGGTGAAAAGGCATATCCCTAAATTCACGCCGATCACCTTACCCATAAATCCCCTGTTTAGGCGCTGTGCAATTGTAACCGAAATCAAACATTGAGAATAGTGAAGTTTTCTTGCCTTGCCGCCCCTGTTGGGTTTTCTTCCCCTTGAGGGTTTTCCCACGTTAAATCTTGTGTTCTTCGTTCACTGTCT
This sequence comes from Eustoma russellianum, assembly GCA_036186865.1. Classification (NCBI taxonomy): domain Eukaryota; kingdom Viridiplantae; phylum Streptophyta; class Magnoliopsida; order Gentianales; family Gentianaceae; genus Eustoma; species Eustoma russellianum. The sequence continues at coordinate 8,675,932 of AP025061.1, read as the reverse complement.
TTCTTTAGTCATTATTCATTACTTTTGTGCGTTATTGCGTTTATCATCGTGGTTGTTTCCTCCGTTCCGGAAACAATTTCCCAACAACTGGTATCAGAGCGAGGTTCTTTGTTCGAGTGGGAGCAATGGCCGATGATAGTAAGTCGAGACTTGAGAGATTTGATGGATCAAACTTCGATTTCTGGAAGATGCAGGTTGAAGATTATCTGTATCATAGAGATCTATATCTGTCTCTTGAAGGGAAAGAGGTGAAGCCTACACACATGATGGATCGAGAATAGGAGATTCTTGATCGTAAAGCGCTCGGTGTCATTAGGCTGTCTCTGACCCAACGCATTGCATTCAATATCTCAAAGGAGAATACCACAAAGGATGTGAAGAATTCTTTGACTAGGATGTATGAAAAGCCCTATGTCTCAAAAAAGGTGCATCTGATGAAGAAGCTTTTCAACATGAAAAAGACTGAAAATAAAACGATGCAGGAACATTTGGAGGAGTTTAATACGATCACTAGTCAACTTGAGTCGGTTGGGATCTTCTTCGACTATGAAGTTTTGGCCTTGGTAATAGTGTCGAGTCTGCCTGACTAATTGGATGGAGTTGTTATAGCTGTGAGCAACTCATCCGGAGAAGGTACATTGAAGTTTGAAAACGTGGTAGACGTGTTGCTTGATGAATATTCAAGGAGGAGGAATAGTGGCACCCCTGAAAGTTCTGAAGCCGCACTGAACATAGAAGACCGTGGCAGATCTGCCAATAGGGGTAATGATAGAGGTGGAAGGTCGCAGTCTAGGAAGATCAAGTCGAAAAGCTCAATTCTGACCTGCTGGAATTGCAAGAAGAAGGGTCACCTTAAACGCAATTGCAGAGTCAAGAAGAAGGCTGATCAGATAGACAAGTTTGGGGATGAAATCCATGTCTCTCAAGCCTCTGGGTCTGATAGTGATGGGCTGATTCTGAGGTGTGAGAGCCAAGTTGACGCCCTCTGGATCTTCGATACTGGGGCCTCCTTTCACGCCACATCAAATAGAGGATACTTTACAAATTACAAAGGTGGAAACTTTAGAAAAATATACCTCGGAGATGATGACTCCTGTAATATCATTGGCAAAGGGGATATCATACTGACTCTACCAAATGGAAAGCAACTTAAGCTGCTTTAAGCAAGACACGTTCTTTGGCTGACCAAGAACTTAATTTCAATAACGCAGCAAGCTGATGATTCAGATCTTGAAGGAAGATTCAGCAAAAAAGGGATATCATACTGACTCTACTAGATGAAAAGGTCCTCAATTGTAGCACAGGGTTTGAGAGAAGGAACCCTCTATAAGGTCTCAAACCAAAGCTCGGCAAATGTGGTTAGCTCGGCAAATGATGACGAGCTGTGGCATCAGAGACTTGGACACATGAGTGTCAAGGGAATGAAGGTAATGGCGTCCAAAGAGAAGCTGGAAGGTCTATTCAACATTGATATACCATTGTGTGAGTCTTGTGTGCTGGGGAAACAGAAAGCAGTCAGTTGTACAATGCACAAGAGAAGTCCCAAAGCTGAGAAGTTGGAGCTTGTACACAAGGATGTTTAGGGGCCTTCAGATTTGCCCTCTTTGAATGGTTCATGCTATTATATCACCTTCATTGATGACTCAACGAGGAAGCTGTGGGTGTACTTTGTGAAACACAAGTCTGACATATTCAATGTCTTCAAGAGATGGAGAAGTCTTGTTGAGAACGAAACAGGGCTGAAGCTGAAGTGTTTGAGGTCGGACAATGGTGGAGAGTACTGCAGCAAAGAGTTTGAGAATTACTATGCTGAGAACGGAATCAAAGAAAAAAGACACCTCAACATAATGGTGTTGCTGAAAGGATGAACAAAACAATCTATGAAAGGGTAAGAAGTATGAGGGTACATGCAAAACTGCCAAAATCCTTCTGGGTTGAGGCGGTGAACACCGCTGTCTATCTAATCAACAGGAGCCCATCTACTGCTATTGACTGCGAACTTCCTGAAGAAGAGTGGACTGGAAAGGCAATTTCAATTGCCCATGTCAAAGTATTTGGTTGCACTGCGTATGCACTGCTAAAGCCAGATGAGAGATCAAAACTCGACCCTAAGTCCAAAGTATGCACTCTAATTGGCTATGGGGGTGATAGTTTTGGATATAGACTGTGGGATCATGTAGGAAAGAAGGTGATTAGAAGCAAGGACGTGGTTTTCAATGAAAACATACTTTACAAGGATAGAGTAAAGGAGGAGAAGCAGCCTATGAAGCCTAAGTATTTTGAGCAAAGTGACAGTGGTCATGCCGAGCCGAGCAGACCTGCAGACCAGACTGCTGAGGTGCCAACCTTGGAATATGAAACTCATGAAGAGCAAGTCACACCACCCATTGCTGTTCGGAGAGAGAGGAGAACCATCACCGCACCTACCAGGTTCTCACCTTAACTTTACTATTTGCTTCTTACTGATTGTGATGAGTTGAGCTGGTATGAGGAAGCAATGAGCTCAGACAAAAGTGAAGACCAGAGGTCAGCCATGGAGGATGAGATGAACTCTCTGCAAAGCAAATTCACCTGGGATCTTGTAAAGAAGCAACCAGGGAAGAAGACTATTCAAAACAAATGGGTGTACAGGTTCAAGCAAGAGGCTGACGGTACTCAGAGGTACAAGCACAACTTGTTGTGAAAGGCTTCAAACAGAAAGCTGGGGTTGATTTCACTGAGATCTTCTCACATGTGGTCAAGCTGTCAACTATTAGAACCGTCCAAAGCATTACAGCTGCAGAAGATCTGCACTGAGAGCAGCTTGACGTGAAAACTGGCTTTTTTCACGGAGATCTGGAAGAAGATATCTACATGATGCAGCCACAGGGCTATGAGATACCTGGCAAAAAAGATCTGGTATGCGAATTACAGAAGAGCTTGTATGGTCTGAAACAAGCTCCGAGGTAGTGGTATAAGAAGTTTGACAAATTTATGGCAGAGGTCGGCTACAATTGCTACCATGGTGATCATTGCTGTTCCTTCAAAAGATTTGAAGGTTTGTACATTATCCTACTACTTTATGTAGATGACATGTTAATAGCAGGAGGAAGCACTGATGAGATCAAGAAGCTGAAGGAACAATTGGCCAAGAAATTCTCAATGAAGGATCTCGGCGGGACTCAGTATTGAAAGAGACAGGAAGAATCAAGTGTTGAGGCTTATTCAAAGAGACTATATCTCTAAGGTACTGAAGAGATTCAATATGGAGAATGCAAAACCGGTGTCTACACCTTTAGTAGGACAGTTCAAGAATTTGTCAAAGAAGCAATGTCCTAAGACGAAGCATGAACTTGAACGAATGAAGAAGGTACCTTATGCCTCAGCAATGGGGAGCTTGATGTATGCTATGGTGTACAACCGACCAGACATAGCTCATGCAGTGGGCGTTGTGAGCATATTCATGTCAAATCCTGGTCCTGATCATTGGACTGCAGTGAAGTAGAATACTAAGGTACTTAGTGGGAACACAAAACTTGACACTGCAGTTCGGCAACGATGATCTGAACCTACTTGGCTTTGTAGACTCGGACATGGTTGGAGACGTTAATGAACGCAATAGTACTACAGGGTATGTCTTCAAGCTCGACAGTACTGCAATTACCTAGGTATCAAGATTGCAGAAGATTGTAGCATTGTCAACAACTGAAGCTGAGTATGTGGCAGCATTTGAAGCTACCAAGGAACTGGTGTGGTTGAAGAGTTCAATGAATGAGTTGAAGCACCCACATGTCGGCTACAAACTATTCAGTGATAGTCGGAGTGCGATACACTTGGCTAGAAACTCTGATTATCATGCAATGACGAAGCATATTGACATCAGATATCATTATATAAGAGATATGCTTGAAGGAAACAGTTCGACTTGGAGAAGATTCATACAAGCCAGAATCCAGCAGACATGATGACAAAGATCGTTCCAAAAGAGAAGCTCGAGATCTGCAATCTCTTGGCCTTGTTACTTGATAAAAGTGCTGAAGTGGCGGCAGTCCGAAGAAACAGAAATTCACGATGCATCTAAGTTAAGGTCAGTTTCAAATGGGATATTTTGTTAGAGTTTGGTGGAACTGAAGTCAGCCGAGCTGAATGTAAGGCCTAGCTCAAGGACTTAGAGTTGCGAGCTGATGCTAGGCAGATCCGCGGAGCTGACTAAAGCAGTGCCGAGCAGAGATCTCAGATCGGCTATATACCAGAAAGCTACGGATGGAATATTCCTTGATTCGAGATTTGATTGATACGAATCCTGTTTTGGATAGAAGTTTCCATGTTTATCTTTTACGTTAGGAATATGTGTTGAGAAAAAGGGGTTTGAGTGATTTCAAAATGCATGATTTAAATAACGTGTTACAAAGAAATGTATGACGTATTTTATGATATAACACGTTGTTGCATGAAAGTTGCCTTATACAGTTCATATAAAGTTGCCGTACTAATGAGCCATGAAGCTTTAAAGCTTACATCAAATGGCAAACATTTGTTGTATTTGAACTATTTTCAGGTGCCACCATTAATGAACTAAACTAGTTCATTAAGTGAACTACTTAGTTAATTAAACTAAGTAGTTCATTAAAGGAAGCAATATTTGGACAAGACACAAAGGCAACAAGGTGAAGAAAGGAAAGTCTTCCACTCTCCTCCCACACTTAATGCACGCATATATATACATATATATATATATATATATATATATATTCAGATTTTTTTGAAAAAGGCACATACACATGTATTCCAACGTACTACCGGCACGTTATATATTTTACGTACGTACGTTAACATCACACCACCATACTTAACTCATATTTATGAGTATATTCAGGTCTTATATCATATGATATAAGTCATGGTGATGACAAATTAAATACGACACGTTAAAAGGTTCTAAACAAAAAATTGTCGTATCGGGCGAATACCGAAACTTCACCAACATGTCACGTACTTGCCATAAATAGATGGCCAGCCCCTACACCTCAAAAATATCAATAAATTTCGTGGGTATGATGATATTTACAGCCATAAAATCATTCCATGTTGCCACGCACAAATCACCCCACATTAAGGCCAAATTGTGGAGATTCCAATTTCAATTTTGTCACATGTGTAAGGCGACACTTTAAGACCAGCCAAGTGCTGAATATTAAATTTTAATTTATATATATTATGTATAACATAATATATATAACATGTGCAAAGAGTTGGAATTTAATTAGAGAAAAATCGGGTAATCGATAAACGTCGAAAATTCGGTTTTCTACGTACACGACACATGGAACGTTTTTGGCACATCATACAACATGTATCTAGACACTTTTTACATATTTCATACATCTTAAAGTGTTCTAGAAAATTCAATCAAGGGATGATTGGAATATATCATGTGCGTGTTATTAAATTGCACTATTTTACAAAGTTTGCAAAAATAAAATTCAGCACATGTCTTATCTTCATGACAAGCCTATATCAGCTGAGATGGAGCCTATGTGGAGCCTTATTGGCATATTGATTGGTCAAGAATAAAGCATGCAATGTTGGTGACTTAAAGAAGGAACTACAAAAGGTAATATTTCAAATTTTGTCACAATTGTGACACATGCTGAAAATTCAGCATGTGCACTAAAGTGCTGGCCGATTTTGACATCAACGTGAGTCATATTTTATGTCTTGCTTAAGATGGACTAATTATAAGATAATTTGGAAGTGTTTTAAATATTTTATGGATTAATGAAAGTGATATTCTTGAATATCACACATGCTGAAAATTTCAGCATGTGTGTAATGTATCTAGGCCGATTTTGAGGCCTTGTTGGTGTTTAAATTTTATTCCATAAAAGAAGAGAATATAGCAAAATAAATGGTGATTCATTTTCAAGAAATAAATCAAATAAAATTTGGCAACAATTTGAAAAATACTAATGATTCACATGCTGAAATTTCAGCATGTAAAGTCTCTTAATGGCCGATTTTTTCATATTATTTTTGGAGAAATATTGTCTTGCTTAATTTATGTGATGATCTTGGAAGTTATGGTAATTGTTTTATGGTGATTTTGGCACATGTTTTAAGTGGAATTCTCAGATTTTCCTAGTCATCAAGTGATGACAACATTCAACCAATCAATGAGTGCCAAGTAAGCAAGAGTTTAATGATCATCAATGAGGAGGTGCCAAGTAAGCAAGAACATGTCATAATGACGCCACATATTCTCCCAAGGACGTAGAAGATAATTTTCAAGAGGAGAAGGTACCAAGGGGGGCGGCCAACACAAGGTTAAAAGGAAAGGAGGAAGAGCAAAACAAAAACAAGAACAAGTCTTGCAAATCAAGAGATCAAAAACGCCTATCTCTTCTTCTTCTACACTCTCTTTCTTTCTTCTTCCTAAAAGCCTATTGTACTTACATTCATATACTTGAATAGGCTTCTCTTAGACCACCATATATTCTTCTATCATTGTAAAAGATTGATCAAGGTGTGATCAATCTTAGACTTGCAAGGTGGTGGTGTTCGTGTGCATTGTATTCATCATACAAGGTTTGTAAAGGGTTGGAGTTGGTGTGTAACTTCATCAACCCTGTGGTAAGGTGTCATTTTGTGTTGTGTCATTAGTGTGAACCGAGAAAGGTGTCTTCGAAGACTGGAGTAGGTTGTTTATAACCGAACCAGTATAAAATTCTTGGTGTCATTTACTTTCATCACTTACTTTCTATTTCAGCACTGTTTATCAATTTTGATCACGCTCGTAAAAACAGTAAACGGATTTCAAAAATTACAAAACTTTCAGAAAACATATCCACACATTTTAAAGTTCTTTTGGCGCAAGTTTCAACCCTTTTGGATAAGTATAAGTCAACCAAACATCCAAAGTTCTGAGACTAGTGCAGTCCGATTTTCAGGCTTGCAAAGGTTGAGACTTTGATCGTATTTGACTAACTTCCCAAAAGAATTTTTCAAAACTGTTTCAACCCATTAAAATACAACGTATAAGGGGTTAGTCTTTAAATTTTCAGAGCATTTGGAGTTACGTACAAATAGGAATTAATTTTTCAAATCACACTACAGTTTCTGGAAGATTTGCGCAATCTGACCACCAACGAATTTTCAAGTGGTTAGAGGTTGAATTTAAATCTGAAATTTTTAGGAGACACTCATAACATCCGAGGCTAAGTTCTCTCCAAATTTAAGAATTTTTGAAGACCTGCAACCCAGTTTTCAAAACGTTTTAAAACTGATCCTAAAAACAGAAACTGTTTTCAGAAGTTGGGTTTTTGGTTTAAAACTATTTTAAAAACCACATTTTCCGCACTCACTATTCAACCCTCCCCCCTTCTAGTGGTGCCTTGCAGATCCTACAATTGGTATCAGAGAGCAGAAACGCTCACAACAAAAGGATCCAACGATCTAGGTGAGATGGCATCCACTAGCTATAACACCATGCAAGAGGGAATGTCAACCATAAGGTCTCCTCTTTTCGACGGTGAGTCTTTTATTCAATGGAAATTAAGAATGAAACTTTTCCTTATGGCTATTGATATTGATCTATGGTCCATCATAGAAGACGGTCCATTTGTTCCTACTAAGTTGTCAATTATTGATGGTGTCACACTAGAGGTTATAAAAACGAAACAAGAATCTAGTGATGACAAAAAGAAGTTGAGTATGAATGCTAAAGCCATGCAACTACTATTAAACGGCCTAAGTAAAAGTGAGGCTAGTTACGTGTCTAATTGTTCTAGTGCTCAAGAGATGTGGCAAATTCTTGAAAAGAAACATGAAGGGACTAGCCAAGTACAGGAGTCCAAAATTAATATGCTTATGTCCACACTTGAGTCCTTTAAATTATTGCCAAATGAGTCTATTGTTGAGATGGATTTACGCTTGACTAACATTTACAATTCTCTTGAGTCTCTTGGCAAAGCCTTCACTATGCAGGAAAAGGTACAGAAGGTATTGCGAAGCCTTCCATCCGAGTGGGTCCCTAAAGTAACGGCCATAGAGGAAAGCAAAGAAACTAAATCAATTAAGATGGAAGAACTAATTGGATCACTAAAGGTATATGAAAACAAACTCTCTTTAAGACATTCTGAGTCTATTTCCAATAATGATAAGGCTATAGCATTTAAATCAAATGAATACGTCGTAGATGATAATGACATAGATTCCGATGATGAGGACTTAATCACGATGGCTAAAAGATTAAGAAAAATCTTGAGAAAATCGATTAAACATAAGTCTACCTCATCTAAGGATCATAAAAATAAAAATAAGAAAATAAAGTGCTATGAATGTGGACAACCTGGACACTTGTCATATGACTATCCAAACAAGGACGAACAAACGAATAAATACCTTGACAAGGATCGGACAAAAACTAGACTCGTCTCAGAACCCAAAAAAAGGAGAAGAGCCTTCAAAGCCTCTACTTGGAGTGACACATCCGACTCTGAGATTGATGATATGGAAGAACAAAAGGCACAAGTATGCTTTACATCTAAAGCATCAAATGAGGTATCTTCCGACTCTGATTCTGATTCTGAATATTCTTAAGATGATTTATTTAGTCAATATTTAGAATTGCATAAGTTTTCAAAGACTCTTGCAAAAGAAAAGAAACGATTAATTGAAGATAAGAAGTTGTTAGAATCTTCTAACACGAACCTTGTTTCTCAATTAAACGATTCAAAAGAAGAGTCGTCAAGCATCATTAATGCATTAAAATCAGAGGTTTCATCATTGACCATGCACAATAATGAAATGAAATCCGAGATTTCAAACTTGAAATCAAGGAATGTGAATTTAGAGAAAATGGGTAAGATATTTGATACGGGAACAAACATGCTAGATCACATTATTTCTTCACAAAAGCATGATAGTGATAAAAAGGGTTTAGGATACATTGAAACAAATGAAGTATCCATTAAACCAACCAAGTTTGTAGTGTCTAAGAAAGTAGACACTCCAAAACCAAATACGGCATCTAAGATGACGCAAAGACCTCCTTTCTCCACATCTCGTCATACTTCTTCTTCATATCATGAGAAATACAATTTTGTACCATATAGATATAAGAAGAAACAAGTGATGCATACATGACATTCATTTCATCCATCTAGATCAAACACTACGCACACTAACACAAGGACATATCAAAAACGTCCTACATATAATGCGTATAAAGGAGTTCTTGGCCAAAGGCCAAACGCGTGTGCACCTAACGTATATTATGTTGCGTTTTCATCACCTTTCTCACCTTTTGGAAGACCTAGAAAGGCCACCCAAATTTGGTTACCAAAAAGGACATTTTCAAAGGGTTGAATAAATAACCCTTACGAACGCACGTTTGATATTATAAAATGCATGATTTCTTTTTCATCTCTACATGCGCTTTTGATTGTCTTTCCAAAATAAAGGGAGAGAGAATGCATGATTTAAGGGGGAGAGAGAAAGATTAATTGCATAAATCAAGGGGGAGCGGATTTGAAACTTGAAATTCAAAAGTTGAATTGATGCACGATTGAAGGAGGAGTGATAAGATTTAAATCATGTATGTAGGTTATTTTGAAAATCATCAAAAGAGGGAGATTGTTGAGAAAAAGGGGTTTGAGTGATTTCAAAATGCATGATTTAAATAACGTGTTACAAAGAAATGCATGACATATTTTATGACATAATACGCTGTTGCATGAAAGTTGCCTTATACAGTTCATATATAAAGTTGCCGTACTAACGAGCCATGAAACTTTAAAGCTTACATCAAATGGCAAACATTTGTTGTGTTTGAACTATTTTCAGGTGCCACCATTAATGAACTAAACTAGTTCATTAAGTGAAGTACTTAGTTAATTAAACTAAGTAGTTCATTAAAGGAAGCAATATTTGGACAAGACACAAAGGCAACAAGGTGAAGAAAGGAAAGTCTTCCACTCTCCTCTCACACTTAATGCACGCATATATATACATATACATACATATATATATATATATATATACATATATATATATATATTCAGATTTTTTTTGAAAAAGGCACATTTGTGTGGGATTGATAAGGTTCATCCTATTTTGTTCATCAATAAGAATTTCATGAGTAAGAAGATTACCGGATAGCTCATCAAGGGTAAGAGTCTTGAGATTCTTTGATTCGGTGATGGCGGTGACTTTGGGTGTCCATTCTCTTGACAAAGAGTTGAGAGTTTTGAGACAAGGTCTTCATTTGAGATTTTCTTGTCCACCATGGAGAGTTGATTCACTATTCGTGTGAATCAATCGATTGTCTCCTCAATCTTTTCACCGCTTTTCATTCCGAACATCTCATACTCCTTCATGAGCATAAGTCGTTTGACCATTCTTACTTGCTCAGTTCCTTCATGTATCATTTCAAGCCTTTTCCATGCCTCATGGGCTGTTTCAAGACCTTGAAGTCTTATAAGCTCGGTGGTGGTGAGAGCACTTGAGAGAATATCAAATGCTTTGCCATTAATGTCAAATCTTATCTTTTCTTCATCGGTGTAGTCATCCTCATCGTTGAATATTGATTCTCCTTTTGAGTTGGTAATCATAGAAACTTCAATTCCTTTGACAACGGCTCTCCATATATCAAATCCACAGCCTTTCAAGTGATTGACCATTCGAAATTTCCACAAAGAATAATTTTGGGCATCTAACATAGGTGCTTTAGTGTTTGATCCGGAAAATAGTGCAATAGGCTTAGGAGATGAAGAGGTTGAGGTTGAGGTTGAGGTTGTCATTGCCATGATCTTTAACCTTGCTACTTGCAAAGATAGGCCAAGCAATCAAGGTTAAGCTCTGATACCAATTGTTAGGTCCGAAATACACTCTAGAGGGGGGTGAATAGAGTGTTTGGCTCTTTTACGGAATTTTCTCGTTTGGCTCAACTCAAAAGATATTCAAAATCAGAGCAAGAATAGGAGATGAGAAGTAGTGAATGAGTACACCGGATATAGAGTGGTTCGAATCGTAAATGATTCTACTCCACTACCACTTTGTTTCCAAAGTGGATTTTCAACAACTACTCTTCTTATTATGAACAATAAGAACAACCACAGCAATACTTACACTAACACTTTAGTGTAAGCAACAACAACAGCAACTTCTTGCACAAAACACACTTGTGCAACTACAGCAACTACAGCTCTTAGCAAGAACAACTTTTTGCTTCCTTACAACTTCAACAAAAGTTCCCTCAAGAACTTCTCACAGTGGGTTGAAGAAATATAGTAAGGTTCACACTTTCTCACAAGTCTAAGCACAAGCAAGAGATCAAATATTTATGGTTCCTCTTGTGCTTGACTCTCTTTCTCTCAATATACAACAATGAAGATCAAAGAAAAGCTAATCAAGCTTTAAACAAATTTACAAGTATGAGAGAAAATAACAATGGAAAATGAAGCTAGATGATGTTGAAAGTGTGTAATTGCTCCATCCAAGCCTCTTCTATTTATAGATAAAGTTGACCACGTTTTTTAGGCTCACCACCAAGTCTTCATCTTCAAAAATGTCAAGATAGTGCCCAAATAGTCTTTAGCCATCCTATGGAATGATTTGATCTTGAATAGCCCCTAGAGAATCTTAGACATGGTTAAAATAGTCAAGGAAGCATGTAGTATGTTGGGTTAAAGTCCACAAGAAATTTGAGCAAGATTGGAGAGAGAAAATATCATAGATCTCCCTTGGATTTTGTTCCAACGTTTGAAAATTTTTGAATCCTGGAGACATCGATCGATCTACGTGCCAGAGCTGAGAGATCGACGTCTCTCAGTCAGACGTCGATCGATTGACGTATGCCTGGCTGAGAGATCAACGTCTCTCAGAATGACGTCGATCGATCGACGTCTTTAGGCTGAGAGATCGACGTCTCTCGGATGTATGTTGATCGATCGACATACCTTAAGCTGAGAGATCGACGTCTCTCAGTTATACGTCGATCGATCGACGTATGCTTAATTGAGAGATCGACGTCTCTCAGATACACGTCGATCGATCCACGTCTCTTGGCTGAGAGTATGACGTGGATCTGAGTGCTCAAATATTTACCAAGCTTCACATGGACCTCTTGAGGGGCTGATGTATACTTCATCCGATCCATGAGAGATTTTACGTCTCGCACATGTTTACTTCAATTTGCTTCGAACTTAAGATATGAAATTTCATCTTAGTCCTTTTAAAATATCTTTTTGTATCATCAAAACATTTTATAAACTAACAATCTCATTATTCAATTTGGGGGGAAGTGGTAGAAAGTAGCCTATTCTAGGATACTAGACTACTCTAGGCTACTAAACCACTCTATCTAAGATACAAAGCTAGGCTAGTATCAAATCTTGCATCAAGATCTTAGTTAGTTGATAGTTGAAGTAAAATGTTATATATTAAACTGAGTGTACTCATTTAAGATCAATGAAGAAAATATTTCATTCACAATCCAACACCTTGACCAGTTTTCAAATAAAATGCTAGTATTTCCTGTTCTGATATTCACCCTAATATGTTCATTCACCTCTTGAGAAACAGCCCCTCGTGCGACGACAAGCATGAGAAGCGATAACCGAGAGACCCCCTAATAATGATGGAAACGGGACATGACTAGAGTATTTGGCATGGAAGAATTGCACCCATAACGTGTTTGTAACTCAAAACATCTACCAAAGTTTCATACCGGCAGCAGTGACCATATCCCGCAAGTCACGAATTCCTTGTTTATTCTTCTCATAAGTCGAACAAAGTTGCTGCTTGCAAACCCAATCAAGCATGGGCTTATGAAGCGTAAAACCCCAGAGGAAATTAGCCAAATGATAATCAATACAGTGTAGAACCAATTTAGGCAGTTCCAGAACCATAAGCTTGTAAATTGGAATAGAAGTAAGGACATGCTTAATTAAAACAAGGCGGCCTGCTTGGGAGAGAATTTCAAAATTACAAGTTCTTAGCAGTTTAGTCCATGTAAGCGATCCAAGGCAGTTTCAGCTTAATCGGTCAGATTAAAGGCTCAACCATTGATTGGGAGCTTTATTAGCCACGTCAGCATCTTAATGTTGTAATGGAGCGGTGTTTGCGCAGAAGTTCTGTGGATTGCGGAGGTAGTAGCGAAGAGGGAAGCTGGGATAGCTGGAGGAAGAAGAAAGAAGTATTAGGCGGGAACATTTAATTCATGTGTAAAGACAATTTTAGCCTTACTGAGATACGTATAGCGAGAGTTAGCTGAAGGGTATGTTGCTCTTTTCAATCATTTTCTTCTTTAAAGCTTCCTGTAGAAAATAACGAATTGGATTTTTTCCTCTTGTGATCCATCGAGCAGTTTTTCAGTTTCTCCCCAAGTTCTATATCTTCTATCCTTTGATTTCTTGATTCTTCCTTTCTGTATTGTGTATTGATGTGTTAGTACACTGATTAATCTTTTTGGCACATTTATGGCTTCGAACAACGTTCCTTCTTCTTATGCTTTCCCCACTGTTCTTATGGATCTATCTGATGATCCATTCTATATTCATCCGAGTGATAATCCATCTATGATACTGGTGCAGCCCTTACTTGATGGGAACAATTATCATTGTTGGATTAGATCCGTTAGAAGATCCTTGGAGTCCAAGAATAAAGCAGGTTTTGTGGATGGATCGATTGAGAAGCCTACAAAAAAGGGGTTGCTGATCCTGTAGGATGCGCAGGTTTGCACCATGCTGTCATGTCAGCACAACAAACTTCAACTTCTTGTAAGGTGTCAGGTAATGTATTGCAGCAAAACTTGAACATATAGATTTTGGATTCTGGAGCTAATGATTGCATTTGTTCATGTCAGCTATTTGAATCTTATCATCATGTTCTGTTAAATTACCTGATAAGTTTCTTGCTAGGGTAACACACATTGGCAAAGTGGAAGTTAATCCAAATTTGATCCTTACTGACCTCTTTTAAGTACCACATTTGCTTTCAATTTACTATCAGTCAGTAAGCCTACCAGTCAGAAATGTTTGCAATTGCCTTTTATTCAAATGTTTGTCTGATTCCGGACATCAGAACCAAGAAGATTATTGGTTCAGCTGAGGTAGATCAAGGATTATACCACCTTCATGGCACTTCAAAGACTGTTTCCTCTCATGCATCTCCCCTTGTACATACTGTCAGCTGTTCAAACACTTTACTGTGGCACTCAAGACTTGGGCACATATCGGCATAGAGAATAAGAGAAATTTAGAAAGTTGAACCCCTTGTAACAATCCATGATTCCCCATATACGTGTACTGTATGTCCTCTATCCAAACAGAAAAGAACACCATTCCTAGTTTCTGTTTCAATTTCTTCTGCTCCTTTTACTCTTGTTCATATGGATATTTTGGGTCCATATAAGTACCCAACAATGTATGGACAATGTTATTTTCTTACTGTGACTGATGACTATAGTAGATATTGTTGGGTGGGTGTATTTGATGAAAAGAAAAGCTGAAACTAGATCCATTGTTGAAATTTTTAACATTTTGTTTCTGTACAGTTTGATGCCAAAATTAAAATTCTTAGAACTGATAATAGGCAAGAATTCAAAATGATTGCAATCTTTATTTCTCATGGCATCATTCATCAGACCAGCTGTGTCAACACACCACAACAAAATGAGATTATTGAAAGGAAACAACAACACATTCTCAATGCAACAAGAGCACTTAGATTTCAGTCTCACTTACATTCTCCCTATTAGGGCTGTTTGTGTGCAACACTTAGTCTACCTTATTAATCTTACTCCCTCGCCTGTTCTCCATCAGAAAACACTCCATTAACTCCTTTACGAAACACCACCAGTTTACAGTCATCTTAAGGTTTTAAGGTGCCTGGCTTTTGGGACTAACACACAGAAGCATAAAGAAAAATTTGTAGCTAGATCGTTGAGGAGTGTCTTTCTAGGCCTCTCATATACTACCAATGGATACATTTTCTAGGACCTTGGTACAAAGAGCATCTATATCTCAAGGGATGTTTCCTTTTATGAGACAGTGTTCCTTTTCTACCAAATAGCTCAAACCGATTCCCTTGACAGGTTGTCCCCATATACTGCTGATGCTATTCCATATACCTTTTGTGATAATGAAACACAGTCTATCTCTCAACCTGTAAACCATATAGAGCCTTCCATTTCACATGTTGACATTTCCAATCTACCTGACTCTCATTTACCCATTCTTGTTTCTCAGTCTCCTCCATCTGACTCCTATACCAGTCTTCCCACCAGGTCAGATGATTCAGCTTCTGATCCTCCCTCACCAGACATTTCAACTCCTTCTGATACTATTGTTATCCTACTACTCAGAATGATGTATCTGCTCATGTGCCCTAGAGTGCCAGACAACCTCCTACATACCTTCAGGATTATCTTTTCAATTCCCTTACCTCCTCACATACTACTGCACCTCCTACTAATACCTCACCTCATGCAATCCACAAGTACATGACTTCTGCATCATTAGCTCCACATTAAAAAGCATATGTTTTAAGTTTAACTCTACATATAGAGCCTAACAGCTATGCAGAAGCTGTTGGTTCAGCTGTCTAGCATGCAGCTATGGCCACTAAGTTGGCAGCCTTGGAGGCCAACTATACATGGAGTATAGTGCCTTTACCTGAGGTAAATATCCCATTGGGTGCAGATGGGTATATAAGGTCAAGTTGAGAGCTGATGGCACTGTGGAAAGGCACAAAGCAAGGCTGGTAGCCAAGGGTCATACTCAGCGATATGGCATAGACTATCAGGATACATTCTCACAAGTGGCCAATATGACTACAGTTAGGATGGTTTTGGCCATGGCAGCAAGTTTTCAGTGGCATGTTCATCAGCTGGATGTCAACAATGCTTTTCTGCACGGTGATCTTCATGATGACATCTATATGCTACCTCCTCTGGGTCTCAATCTGTCAGCATCTGACATGGTTTGTGAGTTGCACAAGTCTCTTTATAGTCTCAAACAAGCAAGTAGGGAGTGGAATACCACCCTGACCAAGTTTCTAGTTGCCAAAGGTTTTCAACAGTCCGAATGTGATTATACTCTATTTACTGTATCTGTTGGCAATTCTCTTTTGGTCCTTTTGGTGTATGTAGATGGCATCATTGTCACCTCTGACAGTGAGGGGGGCCAATTCCAGACATCAAACAATCCTTACATGCAGAGTTCAAGATAAAGGATTTGGGACAACTGAAGTTTTTCTTGGGAATTTAGGTGGCTCAAGCTAAAGGAGGGATTCACATCAATCAAAAGGAAGTATACTTTGGAGCTACTGGAACAGACTGGGTTTTTGGAGGCCAAACATACAAAAAAACCCCAATGCAGAGCCATGTTATCCTGACACACCAGGATTCACCACCATTACAAGATATGACTCAGTATAGAAGACTAGTAGGCAAATTGATTTACCTAACCATCACTAGGCTTGAATCGCTTTCTCTATGCATCAACTTACTCAGGTCATTAACTGTCCCACTAAGAATCACTTAAGAGCAGCACATAGAGTCATTAAATATGTCAAAGGGACTGTTGGTCAAGGGTTGTTATTTCCTACAACTGGTGAGTTGAGGTTGAAAGCATTTGTGGATGCTGACTGGGGAGGCTGTCATGAGACCAGGAGGTCAATCACAGGGTACTGTGTATTTCTTAGGGATGTACTGGTTTCTTGGAAAGCCAAAAAACAGACAACACTATCCAGTTCATCAGCAGAGACAGAATATAGAGCCATGGCTATGGTAACCTGTGAAGTCCAATGGCTCCTGTACCTTATGAAGGATTTAGGCCTGGGAGAGCAAAGGCCTGTGGAAGTCTTTTATGATTGCAAGAGTGCAATCTACATTGCAGAAAATCCTGTTTTCCATGAAAGAACAAAGCACATAGAGATTGATTGTCAAGCGGTGAGAGATAAGGTGCAAGATGGTGTACTGAAGCTGATGCCCATACGTACTCAGTTGCATCTTACAATTTTGTTCACTAAACCACTCGACCCTAGAAGGTTATTACAGTTGTTTGCGGCACTAGGAATTCATAACTTGTATGCCAAGATAAGATCAGCGAGCTAAGCTTGAGTGAGGAGGGTGTCAAAATTACAAGTCCTTAGCAGTTTACTCCATGTAAGCGATCCGAGGAAGTTTGAGCATAATCCGTCAGATTAAAGACTTCATCATTGATTGGGAGCCTTATTAGCCATGTCAGCATCTTAATGTTCTGAGGGTGCGGTGCTTGCACAGAAGTTCTGTGGATTGCGGAGGTAGTAGCGAAGAGGGAAGCTGGGATGGCTGGAGGAAGAAAAAAGAGGTATTTGGCGGAAACGTTTAAATCATGTGAAAAGACAATTTTATCCTTACTGAGATAAGTATAGCGATAGTTAGCTGAAGGGTATTTTGATCTTTTCAATCATTTTATTCTTTCAAGCTTCCTGTAACCGCCTAACTGAAAAAATAACGAATTGGATTTTTTCCCTCTGGTGATCTATCGAGCAGTTTTTCAATTTCTCTCCAAATCCTATATCGCTTCCTTTGTGTATTGTGTATTGTGTATTGATGCGTTAGCACACTGATTAGTCCATCATTGTGAGATTTTTTTACAGAGAAAGCGAGCATGCCAAACTTGAACTCCGAAGGAAATTTGGTGAATTATATCATCGAAAGAAAGAAACCCGCTCCGGACCAAGACATCATGGAGCCCCAGATAAAAGAATGGAAAGTATTTACGTTAAAATCCAGCAATCCGACCCTTATAGACTGGAATAGCCATGCATTTTCCCATTTCACAGAATAGAAAGGCAATATTATCTTGCTGTTGCGAATAAGACCACCTTAATGTGGGGGAAAACGAAAATGCGACGTCAATTTTTGTAATATTCCCAACACACTGTCAAAAACTTTAACTAATCCAGCTTTAGCAAACCAATATGTTTCTAATGGAAGGAAATAATAATATTTTTCATTCAATCGTTCACGTGTATAAATTGTGTCTGCTATATCCTATGTGTCATGCTATCTCTAAAAATACTAATAATTACAAAATAATTACATATAATTCATGATTCCTGATTTTTCATTTTCTGCTGGTTTGTTTCCTTTTCCGGCATGTATCTTTCAACGCTCCCGTCAAGTTGAGCAGTGGGATCTCCGATACTCAACTTGCTCAATATTTCGGTAAACATCCTTTCTATCACAACCTTAGTAAGGATATTTGCCAATTGATCCTCAAACCTTACGAAGAGTAGTTTCAACAGTTCCATCCTCAATCTTTTGTTTGATGAAGTGTCAATCTATTTCTATGTGTTTGGTGCGATCATATTGAAGAGTATTTTCTGAAATAGTTTCCACCGCTTTTGTTGTCACATTTTAGTTGACTCGAAAGATTCGGTAGCAGACCAACTTCAATTAACACTTCTATTAACCATAAAACTTCACTTATACCCTCGGCAATACCCATGAAATCTCCTTTAGTGCTGGATAATGCTATTACATTTTGCTTCTTACTTTTCCACGTCACAAGATTTTCTCGTATTAATGCAAACTATTCTGAAGTTGATCGTCGATCATTCTGGTTGCCGGTTTGGTCCTCATTATATGCCTGGATGTCGAGATGCCCATTCCTTTTAAACATAATTCAATTTCCAACTGCACATTTCAAGTATTGAATTATTCTTATGACGGCCTCCATGTAGTCTATCTCTTGTGGTGCATAAACTGACTTACTATGTCGACGGCGTATGCTATATCTCATCTCGTATGTGCTAAGTAAATCAGTTAACCCACCAGCCGCTGATACGTTTCCTTTTCTACTAAATCAGCTCCTTTAATTCTGAGTCCATAGTTGACTTGTATCAGCATCTCTGCCGGTTTATAATCCATCATTTCTTGTCTCCGCAAATAAATCAAAAATATGTTCCACTGTGATATAAATATTATTTTCTTAGATCGTGAAGATGTCCATTCCTGTTAAACATAAGTCCATTTTCAACTGTATCTTTCAAGTATCGAATTATTCTGATGACGGTCTCCATATGGCTTATCTGTAGCCGGTGCATAAACTGACTCACTACCTGATGACGAACGATATGTCTAGTCTCGTATGTGCTAACTAAATCAGTTTCCCCAGCAGCGGCTGATACATTTCCTTCTCTACCGGATCAACTCATTTTTCAATTTTGAATCCATGGTTAACTTGTATTAGCGTCCCTACCGGTTTAAAATCGATCATTTCTGTCTCTACAAGTAAATCCAAAATATACTTTTGGTGTGATATAAATATTCCTTTCTTGGATCGTGTAACCTTAATGCCTAGTAATTCAATTCTCCAAGATCCTTTATCTCAGATTTGTTAAACAAGTTTGCCTTTAGTTTTGCAATCTCTTTCCGATCACTTCCTTTTATAATCATGCCATCTACGTAAATGATGAAGGAGGTGATGAGATTTCCTGTCCTCTTTATAAACAGAGTACGGTGTGAATTTCTTTGTTTATAACTGTATCATCTTATTGGTATAGTGAATCATTTAAACCATGCTCTAGGTGATTGTTTTAGCCCGTACAATTCTTTCTTTAGTCCACACAGTTCTCCCCTTTTAAAATCATCAGAGAATCCTAGCAGAGCCTCCATATATACTTCTTCTTTCAAATCTCAATGAAGGATGGCATTCTTCACGTCGAACAGGTGGAGCAGGATACTTTGTTTGCGGCAACCGAGAATAGTAACACAACCACGTTAATCTTTGCTACTGGGAAGAATGTTTTTGAATAATCAATGTCATTGGTTTGTGTATATCCTTTTGCTAACAATTTAGCTTTGTATCGTTTAATGGATCTGCCAACATTATGTTTTATAGTGAAATTCCACCTGCATCAAACTGGCCTCTTTCCTCCTGTTGGCTTACATTTGTCCCACATTCAATTCCTTTTAAGTGCTTCCTTTTTGTGTCCATAACCTGCCTCCACTCTTTCCTCTATTTTGCCTCTTGTGCATTTCTCAAGATATTCTGATTGTATAGACTCGTAGTAAACACCCTTACTGATTCTGACATGCTCCCTCAGGCTAGATTTCTCACTGGATATCTACTGCCGCTAAACTCGCTCCGGAGAGTATCGTGCTGTGGAACACCTCTATTACTCATGCTTGGAAGAACACATGTACTTTCTCTGAGCATGTTAGGACTAATAACATCAATAGAAATATCATCATAAACCATGATACTTGAAGTGAGGGTTTCACTTACCTCTTGTCAAACGTCATCTAAGGGCAGATCTGGACTAGGGACAGAGGCATTAATCTCTAGAGTGGTGGATTGCATCGTAGGAGCAGGCTCTAGAATACCCGCCGTGTCTAACGATTATCGATCAATATATTCACCACCATTATCAGATCAAAGGGTTTTTATGTAGATATTAAACTAGGTATGTATCATTCGATAAAACTCCACTAACATGCATGCACTTCATTTTTGTGTTCAATAAAATACACCCATCTCATATGGGAAAAGTCATCAACAAATATCAAAAAATTTTGTGACCGCTACTAGTAAGGATGGGTGAAGGTCCCAACACATCTAAATGAATCAATAAAAATATAGAAGCAACTCGAGTATCATTTGAACAAAAGAAAGTTTGATGGCTTTTTGCCAAGACACATGTCTTTCACAGTAACAAAATATCATTATTTCGACATAATATTGGAAAAAACAATGGAGATAACTTATGGATTGGTGTCCTAGTCGTTTATGTCAAAGCCAGATCTGTCAACTGGTTGCCCCATAGGAGGCTAACGTCGATCTCTTTTGTACCACATCATCCACAGAGTCTATTGCACTCAGTACCACGCTCAATGATCTCTGTCGAATAGATGTCGCAACAAGCAAAAAAACAGAGATATATTAGTCCAACACGATTTAACTCCTCTGTGACGTGACTGATAGATAATAATTTGCATAATAAAGATGAAACACAAAAACTATGATTTAAATTTAATTTCTGCGAATTCGTGATAGACTTAGTTCCTTAGACTGGGGCCAACCCCCATTGACGGTTTGCATGTGGGCCTTAGACCATTATGTCGAGTTAATAATGTCGGAAGAGCCATGGTTCATCGTGTCTCTTGCCTCACTGTCCAAAATCACTGATTTATTGTTAGAGGTTTGGTCTGTTGGGTTGAGAACCTAGCGGATCAACCTCTAGAGCTTTGACTTTGCCCTCCTATTCATACTCGGCCCATTGGTCCAACCCTTTTATCTTTTTGGCTTTTAGGTATTTCATTTGTATCCCCTTAGCCTCCCGCACAAAATACCAAGTGTCCTTACCTTTCTCTTTGCCTGCGTGGGTGACTTTGAAGAGATCTTTGGGTTATCCGCTATTTTAATCGGCCAATCTTCCATTGTCTCTGGTATGTGTGTCATTAGGGATACTTACGACGTGAGATCTCCCTCTTCCTTTCTTCAGATTCTCAGCCCACCAGTCTGGGTATCGAACGCTTTTGACGCACATTTCTCTCGTGTGCTTGGTTTCTTGTAGTTGGTGCCATACAACTGCGAATTTTCCTCCCACAGTGATGTTTCCACTGATTTTGAGCAGCTGCCCTGGCCCCGCTGCGTCCCTGTTGTCCAGCGGTGTTGGATTTCTGTTTTGATGCCAAACCCAAGCCAATTCGCCTCCGTGTGATGAGAGTGCCTCAAGGGTTGGGTTGGTTGCTGCTCCTAAGATGTGGAGCATAGCGGCCTACCTCCGTACCCGAGTAAGCTTCTCTACTGAGAGAACTGGATCTTCCTTCAATGGATCTCTGCGGACATTCTCATATCTGTCGTTAATAGCTGTAATAAATTGAAATAATCTCTCTTCGGCTATAATTCGGTTGTACACGGTCTATCTCCATCAAAATGCTTTGTAGGCTGCTCTCAAAGTATAACTTATGTTTATAATTATGGCTCCAATCAAAAAATAAGTATTAAATGTTTCTTCCTGAAAAAAAAAACATATTTACTCTTCCATCACTTCTAGTTTATTTATTTAGCAATTCAATTTTTTTGAAAAGGATAATTCTAATTAAGAATTTTCATAATTTTAAAGGCGTACAGCCTTAGTACTATAAGCAAATGATACGTGTATTAACGTGAAAATGCTTTTGGCCATTAATTGATAATGCCTGGACAACATAATGGGTCGGTTATTTAATTCTAAAACTACATTTTCTAAGTTCAGCTTTTTCACTATAAATACACAAAGAGTTCTAGTCTGTGTTTGCTAAACCATCCTCTATTCATACGCAATAGCATACTGCAAAAGTGTTTACTTTGTTTTAGCCTGAAAAATGTTGCGCTTTCCATCTGCAGCCTACATTTTTGCCTCAACTCAAGAAAAGCCTTACGGCGAGAATATTCATGAAATCGCTCGGCCAATCGCTCATTTTCCTAAGAAGATTTCCGGTTCTCGTTATAGTTCTTTCACTTCGGATAAGCAGGTAAAACTTGTGTGATTATTTTCTTGCCTTCCCCTATAGGAGTCAAGATACTGTACAACTGTTCTATGGTATAATGAAGATTGAAACATTTAAGATCGTGTATATCTACACATTAGCTATGTTTAAACTCTTAGGTCGTATATATATGACCCTCTCATGCATTAAATGCGGGAGGCTACTGCACCGAAAATGTCTTTTTATGGTGCCCAATTAGTTAACACAGCCAATCCCACTCCCTCAACGCCTCTGCTTCATTGCTGACCTTATGTCCCGATGTGCAGCTACGTGACCGATATGTAAAAGAGATCGAACCTATGAAAGAAGAAGTCAGAAAACGGATTGAAGCTAGAGAAATCAATACAGACAACAAATTAAACTTGATTGATACTGTTGAGAAACTGGGCATCTCTTATCACTTTAAAGGAGAGATTGAAGAACAACTGGGTCTAATTCATAGTGGCAATAACTCATCGGACGAGTACTCTGATTTGGCCACTGTTGCACTGCGATTCAGGCTTTTCAGACAGCATGGCTTTGACGTATCTTCTGGTACGTGACCTTCTCCTAATAAGAACTAATCTTGTCGATTGCATCTTCTATTTTGCATATAAAGAGAATGTTATTCTGTGATCACCCTATTCTTCTTATCACTATATATGTTTTGTTATATTTCAGTTTCTATTCCATCTTTGATTCCATCAATAGATATGAATTCATCATAAATTATTAATGAAAACAAAAAGTAAACATACCTGATTCCATTACTTCGATTTTATGTAGGTCTTGATTAGATTCTTTTAGTTCTTGGGTTGGGGTTCAAATCAGAATCGATAGAAAGTGAACCAAAATATGAGATCTCCAATCACACGCTGGCACTTTGTACAAACAACTTTTTTTAAAAAAAAATTTAAACCTCTTCCTTTTTATACAAGTGACAGCACGTGATTAAAGGCTTCATATTTTACCTCACTTTCTGTGTCTGTTGATCTCAACCGCTTTGGTTGTCAATATCAAGAAACACTTTCCTTTTTCTAGAACGCATTATGCGGGAGCTTAGAGTATTGATGTATTTTCTAACTGGAAGACCACAATCTACCCACTAAGCATCGTAATTTTCAAAATTATCTATCATCATAAATAAAAATTACAATCCCGTATTTACATTTTAGACCCGTAATTTATAGGATGTATTAACGGCGATCTCAAATTTTGTGATTATTATATTTTTCTCCAATTTTTATGAAACTTTTTCCGTTTCAGAAATATTGTAGTAGGTAACCAAAATTAGGCTATCTTTAATAATCGACTAAAATAATATTTTGGTGATGGAGAAGGTAGTATTTGTTACATGTAACTAATATATGTGGACATAAAAGAGATAATAAATGAAAGAATAAAACTATAAAAGAATAGATATGGCAGGGAAAGCAAAGTTAAGTTATTTCGGTCTGTTGGATGTAAAATCTACAAGCGAAAGTTGAGAAAATATAACTACGAATGAAGTGTATTGCAGAATATTGTAACAATAAAATAAATATAAGCCAACAGACTTTTCGAAAATATGGACCCACGAAATATTCTTAAAGAGGTAAAAACACGATATAGTATCCAACTTGTCGTGTAGCACTTGGTACATAGGCATATTTTATAATAGTGACGATTTACTCATCAACTACTTGGAAACATAATATTTGAGGGGCGGATTTCCTGTTTTGCATCTTCACTATTGTCAAATATCATTTATTTTTTGTAAAATTGGATAACGAGTGTCTATTTATTAATCATTGGCTATCATTAAACCTCTTTATGCATAATACGAGTACACGAATAACTCAAAGTCCATATTTATACTGGAACCATAAACGGAAATCAAAAAGTAATTTATGTGAACAGTGAGCAAACTCACAATACTTGATGTGCAGGTTGGAGTTCCAACTCTAGATCTTATATGAGGAGTTGACTATTACAGTAATTAAATATATTTTCTTCTTTGCTGCAATAAACGTTTCTTCTACTCGATAACTTGCTCCATTATCTATTTCCTTCAATTACGCTGAATATGGCTTTATAATATAATGAATAGAATTTTAAAATTATAAAGTCAGATGAGGAGACGTGGGCAGGCAATCGATGTCCAACTGAATTTTGCTGATTGTATAAAAAGAACAAGGTTTGGTGAGTTACCGAAATAGAATGCTTTAAAGATTTTTTCCGTTTCCAATGGGGTTAACGACACTTTCTTTTTGACTTTAGAATATAATGGAATAAAACAAAATGACTCACCAAATTGGTTGCGCTCCTTGTATTGTGAAGTAGCAGTCGATCGACACAACTTGATCTAATTTCATTATGGATCATTCGGAAACAACCTCTGTATGTTTCCAACACATGTGTAAGGTTATGTATATCAAACTTTCTCATAGGCAGAAGCCTCTAAAACAACGGATAAAGTTGTTGTTGTTGAATGGTTTAAAGATTGTTGGACTTGAGGACCAAAAATTAGACTAGGCTGTCTGACCGTCTACGTTCTACTCAAATTATGTGTTTATAGTTTGGTTCTCGGAATGGTCCTAAGTTATCAAGTTAACATCGCTGTGAAATATGGAAATCCACCACTCAAAATGACCCGTCGACCATGAATACTGGATCCTAGGTTTCACCTTGAGTTAGCATGTTTTACCTTGAATTTGACCCATCATTTTATTTTTCTTTAGACAAGTGAGAAACTTAGCCTCTGTTCTTTTCCGAATTTTATCTTCCATTTTTTATTTTGATTTTGACGTGGACATTTTGAATCGTCAAAATATGCAAAATAGAATATTCAGTGTGGAACTCATTTTAATTGTCGTAACATGCTCTTTAAGACAAGATAATTAATTCTTATAAATAATGACAACATTTTATGGAAAAATTATTTCCTTCCATGGTGAGCAAATGCATTAGAAAGTGTGAAGATGCTTTAGTATAGTGAAAGCGGAAAGAAATTTTCCAGAAAATCAAATTATTCAGAACATATATGACATGCTTCGTGTTGCCAGATATCTTCCATCAATTCATGAAGACAAACGGCGGGTTGAAAGAGTCTCTCGGTAATGACATAAAGGGCTTGCTGAATTTTTATGAAGCTGCACATTTAAGGACACATAAAGACACCATTTTAGAGGACGCATTGATTTTCACCAGAAATCATCTGAGCTCTATAATTCAACACTCATGTCTTTCAATAGAGAAACAAGTGAAACGTGCATTGCAACAGCCACTTCATAGGGGCATTCCCAGAGTTGAGGCTAGCCATTTCATCTCAGCTTATAGCACTGATAGGTCAAAGGACCTCTTACTCTTAAGATTGGCCAAGCTAGATTACAATCTGTTGCAGCTCATGCACCAAGAAGAACTCACTAGCCTAATCAGGTAGCAACGTTTCTCGTACATGCATAGACACACACGAACATACATACACACACATACAGATATATATATATATATATATATATATATATATATATATATATATATATATATATATATATATATATATATATATATATATATATATATATGCATACATATACTGATATATATGTGCGTATATATGCATGTACATATATCATTTAGGCGCACACACATACATATATAATTACATACATATATGTATGTATATAGAGATATATTTATGTATGTATAAATATGTATATGCACGTGTTCTTTTGTGGCATATGCAGTCATGTGCAAGTGTATGCGTTCAAT
The DNA here is from genome assembly GCA_036186865.1 of Eustoma russellianum. NCBI lineage: Eukaryota > Viridiplantae > Streptophyta > Magnoliopsida > Gentianales > Gentianaceae > Eustoma > Eustoma russellianum. The sequence goes on along the minus strand of AP025061.1, from coordinate 8,649,696 downwards.
AAATCTATGCAAGGATCTTCGCATCAAGACATTGATATTTTTGTGTGTGGATGCATGTAAGTGTTCATGTCTTGACAAGCGTCTACACATGCTCACATATGATCGCGTTTGTAATGTCCTACTTTAATTACATCTTGGATGCTGTTAGACTCTTTTAGGATACTTTTGGTGGGATTTGTAATATAAGTTCTGAATAGGAGGATATTTGGAATAAAGCAAAATGACTCACTAAATTGGCTGCGTTTCTTATATTGTGAAGCATCAGTTGATCGACACGCAATTTTCATTCTAGGTCATAGGAAAACAACCTCCATATGTTTCTAACACATGGGTATGGTTGCGTACATCCGACTCCCCATACCCCGTCATAGATGGGAGTCTTTAAGGCAATGGGGTAATGATGATGATGATGAATAGCAGGATAGGCCGAAACAGTGTTTTCTCATTGCGCCCTGTGGAAAACAAATTTCGAAAAGTATCCATCTCTGCCCTGTAGATGTATGTCGCGCATGATTTTCTAGTGTCATGTTCTTTTAGTCTTTCCTTTTGTGATAATCCAGCTTTTATTTATTTACATGCTGGTCCTTCTCGAATACGACATTAAATAAACTTTGGTTATGTCGTTTTGATACTAAAGCAAATCTTCAAAGTGGACCAGTGTCATGTTGACCACCCACTAGTGTCATGAAGTATGAATTGCAACATGGAATTTACTCCTTGAGAGGAAATTGTGCAACAGCAAACATGACTTACTTCAAAGTATAGAAATATGATGTTATAGCTTTGGCATCTGAGATTGGCTCACCTGAGTGAAACAGAGCTCCAAGTTTTGATCAAGAAAAGATGACTAGGTAATGATAAAATCGGTAACTTGAAGTTTTGTGGGACTTCCATAATTCACATGCATTAAAGGGTCAAGTCTGTTGAGAATAATGACCCGGTTCTAAGCGGAATAAAACTGTGGATAGTAATTTACTACTCACTAGAATCGTTGAGTATGACAGCGAGATAAATAGTAGTCAAAAGTGAAGTTAACCGATTCAGTAATACCAAGGAAAGATCAAAATGACCTCGTAGACAGTATTACCATTCCACGTAAAATCCCAGGTATAGTCGGAGGGGTCACACACGGTCCCGCTTAAGACCCGACTTCCTTAGACAGAAATTACGTACACGGTGTAATTATCACAATTCACTGTAAATGCCAGATAAAATAGAGACACCAAGATTTACGTGGAAACCCTCTCTCTGTGGAGGGAAAAAACCACGGGCAGTGAGAACAACTTCCACTATTCGAAGTAATGGGAATACAAGACACAACTCAAGTTTTAGACTTAAACTTGAGAAATACAAGAGAATTGAAACACTCAATATTTTCTAATGCCGGATTGGTATGATCTCACAGCTCTCTTTTCCTCTCTCTATTTTCTTTCACTCACTTCTCTCTCAAGAAGCTCTCAAATTGCTTCTTCCTTTTATTTTGGTGTGGCTTCTATCTCATAAAACATGCCTATTTATAGGCAAGCAAAATGAATAAACACATGTATGTTACTATTCATTTAATGGCTACTTTGTATTTATTAAAGTTGGCGTGCCACCAACCAAAGAAAATCTAGAAGCATGCCATCCAAAAATTCAAACAACGTAGTCTGGACACTTCAAATCTCCCCCTCCAAACTAAAGGCATACTCCAACTCTCATTGAGAGTCCATTCCAGCTTGCTTGATGCACCAATTAAACTTCTCCTTTGTAATGACTTTCGTCATTACATCAGCAGGATTATTGTCTGTGTGAATCTTCTTCATTTGAAATTGTTCCTCTTCAGTGGCATCCCGAATCCAATGATATCGCACATCGATATGTTTGATTCTCGCATGATACATCGTATTTTTGCTCAAGTCAGTAGCACTTTGACTATCGCAATATATTGCGTATTGTTGTTGTTGTTCGAACCCCAACTCCTGTAAAAATTGTTTCATCCAAAGCAACTCTTTGCCAGCTTCTGTAGCTGCAATATACTCTGTTTCGGTAGTCGATAATGATACATATTTTTGAAGTTTCAACTGCCATGATATAGCTCCCCCTACAAATGTAAACAAATAACCAGAAATAGATTTTTTACCATCTAGATCTCCAGCCATATCTGAATCTGTGTATCCATCAAGAGTTAGTCTGGAACCTCCAAAAGTTAAGCATAATTCTGAAGTTCCTCTAAGGTATCGAAAGATCTATTTCACTGCTTCCCGATGCATCTTTCCTGGATTTGATAGAAACCTGTTCACTACTCCTACCGTATGAGCAATGTCTGGTCTTGTGCAGACCAGAGCATACATCAAGCTTCCTACCGCAGAAGAATATGGAATTGATTACATATCTTCTTCTTCCTTCTCTGTTAAAGGACAACCTCTCTTGCTTAGCTTGAAATGATCAGCAAGTGAAGTTGTAACTGGCTTAGCTTTGTCCATATTGAACCGTTGAAGCACTCGTTCAGTATATCCCTCCTGTGATAACCAAAGCTTTCTTGTTGCTCGATCTCGTATGATATCCATTCCCAAAATACGTTTTGCAACACCCAAATCTTTCATGTGGAATGTTTCTGACAATTTCTTTTTTAAGATTTGGATCATGTTTCTATCTTCTCCAACAATCAGCATGTCATCAACATACAAGAGAAGAATGATAAATTTACCATCAGGGTACCTTTGAATATATACACAAGGATCAGCAACTGTTCTCTTGAATTTCTGACTCAGCATGAATGAGTCAAACTTCTTGTACCATTGCCGTGGTGCTTGCTTCAATCTATACAGACTCTTTTCCAACTTGCAGACTATGTCTCCTTTGCCTTTAACTGTGAAGCCTTCCGGTTGTTCCATGTAAATTCCTTCATCCAGATCTCCATGCAAGAAAGCTGTTTTTACATCTAGTTGTTCTAGCTCTAAATTCAAACTAGCTGCCAAACCAAGTACAAGTCGAATAGAACTCATTTTAACAAATGGTGAGAATATTTCGTCAAAGTCGATACCTTTCTTTTGACCAAAACCTTTCACCACCAATCGAGCTTTGTACTTTAGCAGCTTATCGCCATCTTTCTTTAACTTAAAGACCCATTTGTTTTTCAGAGCTTTCTTTCCTTTTGGAAGTTGTACTAGATCATAAGTGAGGTTCTTTTTCAGTAAGTCCATCTCTTCTTGCATGGCTTTTGTCCAACAACCTTTGTCTCTGAGAGATTGTACTTCTTGAAAATTCTCTGGTTCTCCATCATCTGTTATAAGAATGTATTGAGAACTAGGATACCTGATAGAAGGTGCATGTTCTCTGACAGACCTTCTCAGTTGAGGATCCACATCTTGCAATTCAATAGAAGCAGAGGTTCGCTCCCCCTGATCAACACCACCAGAATCATCACATGTTTCAGTTTCTTCTATATTTCCTCCATTTGTGTCATTGTTCAATAAAGGAACAAATGTTACCTCTGTAACATTTTCTGCAATAGACTTCTTTTCTGCATCGTTGAACATTTCGTGTTCTTGGAACACGACATCTCTGCTTCTGACGATTTTCTTCTTTTCTGGATCTCATAGCCTAAAGCCGTATTCCTCATTTCTATATCCCACAAAGATACAAGGAATGGTTTTGTCATCTAATTTTGACCTCTGGTCTCTTGGAACATGCATGAAGGCTTTACATCCAAATACTTTTCTCTTCCGCTCCATACTACTTCTGGAACATCAAAGTTTAGTGGAACCGAAGGTGATCGGTTGATCAAGTAAACAGTTGTATTGACAGCCTTCCCCCAAAATGACTTGGACAGTTTAGCCATTTTGAGCATGCATCGCACTTTTTCTACAATGGTTCTATTCATCCGTTCTGTAACTCCGTTATGCTGTGGAGTATCAGGAACTGTCTTCTAATGTCTTATACTATATTTTGTGTAGTACTCTTCAAATTCTATTGATATCTACTCGCCGCCATTGTCAGTGCGATGACATTTCATCTTTTCTCAAGTCTCTCTTTCCACCATTGCATGAAACTTTTGAAACGTTGGAATACTTGACTTTTATTTCTTATCAAGTAGATCCATGTTTTCCTAGAAGAATCATCAATGAAAGTAACAAAGTATTTGTTTCCACCTAGAGATTCTACTTCAATAGGACCGCACACGTCAGAGTGAACCAACTCCAATTTGTTTTCTTTTATCTTGGAGTTCTTCTGAAAAGAAACACGGTGTTGTTTTCCAAATAAGCAGTAATCACATGGGTCTAGGGATTTACCTTTGTCTAATGGTATCAAGGATTGCTTTGCCAGTAACTACAGCCCTTTCTGCCCAATGTGTCACAAGCGTCTGTGCCACACGTTTGGGGAATCACCATCTTCTACTGCATTTATTTGACCATCACACACTTTAAAGTGTGTCTTGTACAGATTGCAACATAACTTCCTTTTTGCTACCATCAGAGAACCTTTGGTAAGTTTCCATATCGCATTACCAAAGAAATGCTCATAACCTTCCTTGTCCAGTGCGCTTGCAGATAAAAGATTGAATCTCATATCTGGAACATGTCGCACATTTCGTAATGTGAACGTGCAACCAAGTGAAGTTTCCACAGTTATATCACCTATTCCCATGATCGATGAGGTTCTTTTGTTTCCCATCTTCAACACACCAAAGTCTCCAGCTTTGTATGTGGAGAAGTGTTCCTTGTTAATAGCACAATGATACGAAGCACCAGTATCCACGATCCATTCAAGGTCTATGTATGAGACATGACAACATTCATTTTGGTGACAGACCAATGTTGTCTCTCCGTCATCACTTGACGCTATTGCTGCTGTGTTGTTATCTCCCACCTGCTTTTGACCTCGATCATTGTCTTGCTTCAAAGACTTGCAGTTCCCTTTAAGGTGGCCATTCTTACCACAGTTCCAGCACTTCACTCCGCTTCTCGATTTGGAACGACCTATGGACTTATCATAATCTTTTGATTTATCATGACTGTTGAAGTTTCTATTTCGGCTTTTTCCTCTTTCTTGTGTAAGAAGAGCGTGTCCTTGCTTCTCTGGTTGCATCATCTTAATATGCAACAACAAAGACCTCTTTCAATGTGATTTTTTTTTACCATGAAGTAAAGTGGTCGTCAAACCATTGAATGAGGGTGGAAGTGAACTCAAGAGCATGATCGTCTTATCCTCGTCCACTATAGTAATACTAAGACTCGCCATTTGGGATATGATACCATTGAAAACATTCAGATTGGACAAAAAATTTGTACCTTCGCTCATTTGGAGTGTGTAGAGCTGCTTCTTAAGATACAATTTATTTGTCATCGTTTTGAACATATACAAGCTTTCTAGCTTTGTCCAAATCTCCATAGCTGAGTCGTTTCCGTCTACATTGTTCAGGACTTCGTCGGACAAGTGCAAGCGGATTGCACTTGCGGCTTTATCATCCATATCTTGCCAATCATCATCTTTCATGGCTTCTGGCTTTTTATCTTTGCCATAAAGAGCTTTGTAAATACCTTGCTGTATACGGTAATCCTTCATCCTTTTTTGCTATGTGGAAAATCTATCATCTCCGTTGAATTTTGCCACATCGAATTTCATCTCTGCCATAGTCGAGAAAATCAAGAACCGAATAACCTGGCTCTGATACCACTTATTGGGAATAATGACCCGGTTCTAAGCGGAATAAAACCATGGATAGTAATTTACTACTCACTAGAATCGTTGAGTATGACAGCGAGATAAATAGCAATCAAAAGTAAAGTTAACCGATTCAGTGATACCTAGGAAAGATCACAATGACCTCCTAGACAGTATTACCATTCTACTCAAACCCCCAAATATAGTCGGAGGGGTCATACACGGTCTCGCTTAAGACCCGACTTTCTTAGACAGAAATTACGTGCACGGTGTAATTATCAGAATTCACTGTAAATGCCATATAAAATAGAGACACCAAGATTTACGTGGAAACCCTCTCTGTATAGAGGGAAAAAATCACGGGCAGTGAGAACAACTTCCACTATTCGAAATAATGGGAATACACGAGACAACTCAAGTTTAGACTTAAACTTGAGAAAGACAAGAGAATTGAAACACTCAATATTTTCTTATACCAGATTAGTATAATCTCACAACTCTCTTTTCCTCTCTCTATTTTCTTTCACGCACTTCTCTCTCAAGAAGCTCTCAAATTGCTTCTTCTTTATATTTTGATGTGTCTTCCATCTCATAAAACATGCCTATTTATAGGCAAGCAAAATGAATAAACACATATGTGTTACTATTTATTTAATGGCTATTTTGTATTTGTCAAAGTTGGTATGCCACCAACCAAAGAAAATCTAGAAGCATGCCATCCAAAAATTCAAACAAAGCAAGTCTGGACACTTCAAAGTCCAGTATGGTTAAGATCAGCCTCCAGAGTAGTCTTGAGTATATTTCAGAGTTATGTGGACAAGCTTGTGGTCAGGCACCACAGGTACAATACAACTAAATTAAGTTGTTGAGTACAATAGCCAAAAACTAATACAGCAACCTAGGTGCAGGTAGATTGACATGGTCGCTCTAAGGATTTTATGGGATGGCAGGATTAATACATATGTTATCTAGCGAATAGATATCCATCAGTTGCACTTGAACTTGATTTTATGACACCGTTAATGGCATTCAATATTACACCATCTAACTGTTCTAGCTTATATGTACATTTAGTTTTCTTGCATACGTATATTCTCGCGTGATTCGTTGTACTTTAGTAGCGTCTGAAAGTATTATTATGAAACTGAAGATCGTAGAGAGACTATTTCGACTGACAAGTAGTTACACCGTCGTTCTGTACGACGTGGACAAACAAGTAGCTTGATCCAAGTCCAACTTGAACATCTCGTTTGTAACTTGACTAATCTTGAACCAAGGTGGCTTAGATATTCAATTGTGCTTTAAGCGTCTACTTATAGACCACTTCTGTGATAAAAGAATAGAAATGACATGATTTTCCTTTTCTTCTTCATCATCATCATCATCATCATCATCATCATCTTCATCACCACCACCGTGGTCCTTATTTCTATCAATATGTGAGGGCTGTGGAGGAGAAAGGGGTGAGGGGGGAGGAATGAGAAATTGGCTTTTAATATTCAAGTCTTATTTGTCTAGCACATACTTGCTATTTATGTCGTTGTACTGGCTGATTATAAAGGTGGTGGAAGGAAATGGACGTAGCTTCAAAAGCTCCATATGCAAGAGACAGATTAGTAACAAGCTACTTGTTTCAGCTAGCCACGGGCTTTGAGCCCGATTGCGCCATGCTTCGAATCCTTGGAACCAAATACATGACTGTGGGAATATTTGTTGACGACACATATGACGCTTATGCTACTTCATCTGAATTAGATCTTTTAACTGCTGCTATGCACAGGTGCGTTCCAAAATGTATAACCTTTGTTTATTTTGTTAGTTTATTCTAATAACATAAAAGAATCTAAAAGTCAAACAAAAAAACTAGAAGAGATTTCGTGTGTGATTGGCCAAAACACATAAAGTCAAAAATAATTATTTATGTTTATTCTTTCCAAGCTGTTGTTTGACTTTTTATTATTTTATTTTTTATGTTTATTCTTTCCAAGCTGTTGTTTGACTTTTCCTTCTTCACTTTTTAAAACATCCAAGCATACTTTTTTTTCCATGAGGAAATATTATGAAACTAATCCGGAATGTATCAAAAGCAATGATGTATATATGCACATACGCGTGCAAGCACAATCGGATATATATATATATATATATATATATATATATATATATATATATATATATATATATAGTCAAGAAACTGCAAATCAAGTGAAGAATTCAAGAGAAACAATGACAAAAAATGGTTAAGATGATCAATCGCTGAAAGAGGAACAAGACGGCAGCGAAGGAAATTGAAGAAAGCAAAAAATATACTCCAATTGATTTGATAACTGTCTTCAGCAGCAGGGTGCTGCCTTTTGTACAACAAAATTGGAGGGAGGAAGTTAAAAACGCAAAATGACAAGAATGCCCTCAAATTACTGCTACAACTGTTTTAACTGCCGAGGACAAAATAGTAATTTCATAATTTTAAAACATCCCGCCAGTTCGTTGCTTCTTCTTCTTCTTCTTCCTCAGCTCACCTCTGCACTTTAACCCATTCGAACTGTTGCTGCACTCACCTTTCTCACTCATCTTCTTCAGTTTAATTTCATCACAATTCTCAACACCCCCCTCAATCCTGAATGGTCATATATGTTCCGCATTCCCAGTGCATCAGACAGGATTGCAATTCTTCTCGAATCCAAAGCTTTAGTAAAAATGTCCGCCAGCTGCATCTCAGTCCTAATAGGCACAGGCTTTATTATGCCTTGTTGAAACTTGTCTCTCACTATATGGCAGTCAATTTCAATATGCTTGGTCCTCTCATGGAACGCTGGATTTTCAACAATATAGACATCACTCTTATTATCACAAATAGCTCAACTGGTTCACCAAAATCCACCTGAAGATCCTTAAGCAGATAGAGAATCCATTGCACCTCACAGGTGGCTGAGGCAAGAGCTCTATACTCTGCTTCTGAGGATGATTTGGATACTGTGGTTTGTGTCTTTGCTTTCCAAGACACAAGCACATATCCCAATATCATACAGTATATCTAGTGACAGACCTTTTACTCTCCATACAGCCTCTCCAATCTGAATCAGAGAAAGCCCTCAACTGAATTGCTCCCTTGCTAGGAAACAACAGTCCTTTCCCTGGACATCCTTTCAAATACCTAAGTAACCTCTCTGCAGCATTCATGTGAAACTCTATGGGAGTGTCCAAGGATTGACATAAATGTTGTACTGTGTAGGTAATATCTAGCCTGGTTATGGTAAGATGCAGCAACTTACCTATTAACCGTCTATATGTAGAAACATCCTCAATCAACTTGGACTCACCATAAGCCAGTTTGATGTTTTGTTCCATTGGACTCTTGGCAGGCTTAGAGGCCAGGTATCCAGTTTCTTCTAGAAGCTCAAGTGTCTATTTCCTTTGACATATGAACACCCCCTTCTGAGACCTGTCCACCTCTAAGCCAAGGAAATACCTAAGGGTGCCCAGATCCTTATTTTTAAATGCCTGATGTAGGTTGTTCTTAAGTTCAGTAATGAGCAGTAATGAGTTGGTGGCCAACACTATGTCATCAACATAAACCAGTTATTCCAGAAAGGACCCCTGATGAGATTTGGTGAATAGAGTGTAATCATGTTTGGACTGCTGGTAGCCATTTGAGATCAGAAAATTAGTAAGTTTTTCGTTCCATTGCCTACTTGCTTGTTTAAGGCCATATAGTGACTTGTTGAGCTTGCATACAGGATTGGGAATTGAAGTAATCACTCCATCTAGCAAAGTCAGGTAGATATCTTCACTAAGATCCCCATGCAAAAGTGCATTATTTACATCAAGTTGATGTAAATGCCATCCTTTTAGACAAGCTAAAGCTAGGAGTAAACTTACCGTTGTCATTTTTGCTACTGGAGAGAAGGTGTCTCCATAGTCAATGCCTGCTTGTTGTGTATAACCCTTTGCAACCAACCTATCTTTGTGGCGCTCAATGCTCCCATCTGCCTTACGTTTGATTTTATAGACCCATTTGCAGCCTATGGGTTTCTTACCTGAGGGCAGAGTTACAATGTCCCATGTATGATTAGCATCCAATGCTTCTAATTCCAGATCCATGGCATGCTTCCAGTCTGTTGACTTGACAGCTTGGTGATAAGATTTAGGCTCTTGCTGCAAGCTAACATTAAGTACATAGTTCTTGTATTGAGGAGCTAGGTGATCTAGTGTGTGATGAGTTTGAATGGGGTAGAGAGCAGAAAAATGTGCAGACACGGACTGATTGGAATAATAATCCTTGAGGAAATGAGGAGGTTAGTTTGCCTATGAGGTATGGTATATGTTTCAGGAGAATGAGTTTCAAGAGCAGGAGATGAATCTTGTACAATTAGGAGAGTATGGAGTAATGTACTGTCTGCTAAATTAATGGCTAATGGAATGTCAATGGTGTGCAGCACTGAGGTGTGATCAGAAGTGAGTGGTGAAGCTGAAGGAGTTGGTGATGACTGAGGTAGAGCAGATGTTTCATGATGCAAGTGAAGAGGTGTTGGGGGGTGAAGAAAATTGATACAAGTTATCTGCTGTTGGAATATCTTTTGTTGGCAAAATGGGTTGTGATCAATAGTCAGAGTAGTTGGGTTTATCCGGACAAGTGGATGAAGATACTGGTGTTGTGTTGTTATGATCAGAAGAAATAGGATGAGGTGCTTGATCATGAGCATCATAGGGAAACTGTAACTCAGATAACTGTACCTCTCTAGACACTATAATTGCTTATGCTTGATGGTTTGAATTATATAGCCCTTTGAGGTAGAGGATATCCCAAGGAACACACATGGAATGCCCCTGGGTGAAAACTTATGTTTAGTAGTACATAAGCCAGACACCCAAAAACTTTGAGGTGCTGGTATGCAGGTTTAGTTTTGAAAAGCATTTCACATGGAGTTTTCTGTTTGAGGGTAGGAATAGGAATCAAATTTATTAAGAATACTGCATGAGAGACGGAAAAACCTTAGTAGGACAGTAGTAAGTGGGCCTGAAAAAGCAATGATCTTGACACTATGAGAATGTGCTGATGTTTTCTTTCTACAAGTCCATTCTGCTGGGGTGTATATATACAAGTGGTTTGGTGTATAATGCCATGTTGGGTGTAATAATCAGTCATGGAAAACTCCTAGCCATTGTCAGTTCTGAGTACCTTAATGTGCCTTTCAAACTGTGTGTACACAAATTGGCAAACATTCTGCAGAATCTGCCTTGCTTTAGTTTTGGATTTCATCAAATACACCCATGTATATCTACTGCAATCATCAACAATAGTGAGGAAATATTTCTGAGCAACATTATAGAATGTCTATTTAGTCCCCATATATCTATATGTACAAGATCAAATGGTAACTTGTAAGCAGAAACTGAAGAAGGAAAAGGAAGTCTATTTAGTCTAGCTAAAGGGCATATAGAACATGGAACTTGTAAGGACCCCCCTTTCACAGATGAAGCAAGCTTTTGTACTTCTTGAATTCTGAGAACTGAAGCATGTCCCAGCCCGTAAGGCCACAGCAGAGAAGGATGTAGAGGCTGTTGATGAACTTAGACAAACAGTATGCTGAATTAAAGGCATATCACCTTGTAGATAGTAAAGGCCTTTTGAAAGACTAGCTGAACCAATAATCCTCTTGGACAATTGATCCTGTATGAGACAAGTAGAGCCATGAAACTGAATATTCAGTGTGAAATCAACAAGAAATTTACTGAGAGAAAGCAGATTGTATTTGAAGGAAGGAACATACAAGACGTTTTCAACAGTCAGTAATGAATTGATTCTTACTGATCCAAGATGTGTGGCTAGAGCTGATATAGCATTAGGCATTTTTATATTGATGTGGTTAACAGGTCTATATGATAGAAATAAGGACAGATGTGACACAATGTGATCTGTAGTTCCTGAATCAAGAATCCATGTATTTAAATCATTAGTTACACAGTTACCTGGCATTTAATCCACTTGGCTGACAAAACAACATTCTGAGCAGAATTTCCTGGTTGGAATTCATGGCTCTCATCATCTTTGCTGAGCCAATTTAATAACCTTTGGTTCTGTTGAGGAGTTAGGACCAAAGACTGGAAGCTCCTATTTAACTGGTTCATTTGACTCTTATCTGATTGCACTTCCAGTGCTTCTATCAAATGAACTTGATTCTTCGACTTAAAACCCGGGGGATAACCATGTAACTTATAGCACCTGTCTACTGTGTGCCCTTGCATTCCACAGTGAGTACATTGAAAACGCTTTCCTCCATCCAACTGATTCTTACCACTATTCTTTTTGTATCCACCATGTGATTGTCTATTTGAATATGTATTAGCCACCATACAATCAGAAGTTTGGTTATCTGCCATTAAGACATCATTCCCACTTTCTACTCCAGACATTCCTGCATCTGCCATCACATTCTTTCATATTTTAAAGCCATCGAAAAAGTGGTATTGATATTAGGCAAATAGGACATTACAAACACCTGTGACTTAACAGGACCAAAGTTATCTTTCAACCCCTTTATGAACTTAATCACATAGTCACTTTCCACAAACTTTTACAGTTTTCCAGCCAGTTCACGCCTACATCCTCCACACACACAGCTTGACACTGGCCTCACTGCCATCAATTCCTCCCATATCACCTTCAGCCTGGTAAAATTTTCATTTACACTATCTCCATCTTGTTTAACAGAATAAAACGTCTCAAGAAGGTCAGACAGTCTGAAAGGATTTGTGCTACCATATCTCAATTTCAAATCATTCCACATGTCAAATGCACTATCAAACCACATTATGCTTTGAGAAATAGACTGACAAACAAAATTCATAATCCATGACTATACCATGGTGTTTACCTGTCTCCATACGGCAAATTGAGGATCATTGACTCCAGGCTTCCTTATACTTCCATCAATGAAGCCTACTCTGTTCTTCATAACCAGCGGCATCTCAAACATCCTGCTCCACATATGGTAATTGTGCGCATTGAGAGGTGGTAGGGCCAAAACAATTGCCGGACTATCATTAGGATGCAAATAGAACGGATTATGCAGAGGATTTTCAACTTGATGAGTCTGATTTCCTCTAGTACCAAACACTACATTCTGTACAAGACTCGCATCTCCCTGATTTTGATCACCTTTGAATCCAGAATTGGAACTTCCATGATACGCCATTGCGAGATTACAAACACCAAGGATTAGAAACAACACTTATAAGGATCAAAAGAACTACGAATGTTTCAAAAAAATAGGAATAGAACAAATCAAATTCATGAAAGCACCAAATGCATCTCTGGCTCTGATACCATGTCAAGAAACTGAAAATCAAATGCAGAATTCAAGAGAAACAATGACAACAAATGGTTAAGATGATCAATCGCTGAAAGAGGAACAAGACGGCAGCGAAGGAAATTGAAGAAAGCAAAAAATCTACTCCAATTGATTTGATAACCGTCTTCAGCAGCAGGGTGCTGCCTATTGTACAACAAAATTGGAGGGAGGAAGTTAAAAACGCAAAATGACAAGAATGCCCTCAAATTACTGCTACAACTGTTTTAACTGCCGAGGACAAAATAGTAATTTCATAATTTTAAAACATCCCGCCAGTTCGTTGCTTCTTCTTCTTCTTCTTCCTCAGCTCACCTCTGCACTTTAACCCATTCGAACTGTTGCTGCACTCACCTTTCTCACTCCTCTTCTTCAATTTAATTTCATCACAATTCTCAACATACATGTGTGTGTATATATATATACAGACACATATACACATACATGTTTTATACAAATACGTAGATGCATATATACATATACATGTACAGATACATATACATATACATACATATATATACATACATACGTGTGTGTATATATATATTTGCAATATACATATACACATGTACATACACATATACATAGACAAATACATACACATATACATATATACACATATAGGCATACACGTGTGTATATATATATGTATATCTATATACATTACTACTTTCAAAAACATTTTTATGACAGCATATCTGAACTAGTTTGAGCCTAATTAACATAACATCTTACTTTTAGATGTTATCATGAATGTTAGAATTAAAATCTAAAAGTCAAAAAGAAAATGATATTTAAATTTCTGTACGTATGTAACTAAATATTATCTGTAAATAGCACAGGTGTATGGCACTTGACATATGGCTAAAGATTCTCTGTAAAGATTATGTGCAAACATCACAGGTGTCAAAATCATTCAAGATAGACAAAAAATACAGAGCGTAATGATGCTTTCCTAATGAATAACCTAGTGAACCTTTTCTAGGTGGGATTTCAGTGAAATCGATAGCCTTCCTGAATGCGTAAAGATGGCTTTTCGTGCTTTTATGGAAATGAATAAGGAGGTTGAGCAGTTTTCAGTGCAACAAGGAAGACCATATGCATTTCATTATGTCAAGGAAGCGGTACGTTGTTTCATACTCTTGGAATGACTCTCTCTGTTGCCTGGTCTAATGCATATGGTATTGTTGTTTACCTTAAGCATTTTAATGTTTGCTTTTTACCATTTCACTATTATCCATGTTAACTTAAAAGTAAATAATATATAAAATGGTAACCAAAAATTGCAAATCTTAAAATGCTACAATAGTAATGATTGTAGTTTCTAATAGTTATTCCTTAATCGGTAAGATATAGGCATTATGGTTTTGGAGCTCCAGCTTTACGTATCATCATCCAAATGACATGACTTACCCTCCTTACATATGCACCCCTCATTGCTCATGATATAACTATTATGACGCTTAGTACTTAGTCCTGCAGCATCATAAAGGCAGTAATAAATGCTACATATAGGCTACGGTTGAGAATATATTATAACTTTAATGATCATATAAAATGTGAATAATGTTTCATGAATAAAATGGAGGACGCAAGATTAATTATAATTTCAAGAAGAACAAAGTATTTTTTTATATTAAATTTCAAGACACTATTTATGAACATTTATTTCCGTATTTACCCTTGTGATTATTAGCTAATTTAGTACTATATCCGAAAGATGAAGAGATAAGGGCATATATGATAAAGGTTATTGATGTCTTTGGCATATCCTATGCCATACAACTCAAGTATTTCCCAAATTCCACTAAAGATTTTAACAAACGACTAGAATTATTGAAAAAAATTAGTTGCCGGAAAAAGTGTCTCCAGCCGTGCCTAAAATATGAATCCGAATCGGCCAAGACCTTGCATACGTAGGTCTAAGTGTCACGAAACCTCACAACCCATAAACCAGAAATACGGAATAGTACAACATTCTTCTTCCGATCAATTATATCTGAATGAAAACTACAAGCTTCATCATCTCAAGAGTTTTGTTTTTTAGGTGAAATATAAATTTGTATTACGTGAATATCAAAACATCAAAGGGATGTATCTCATACAATAGTCTGCCGATCTACATGCACAATTCAGTAATGTTAGCTATTTTAAATAATAGAAGCATCTTCTATGTCTAATCTATGCGAGAGCTCCAAGTCAGCAGTCTGTGAACTGTATTAAGTCCCCGTAGAAATCCAAGCCAGACCGAGATGGATATCTAAACCTGCTTGGTGACCGAACAGAAGATGAAGAGGTGAGGTAGTGTCTCTTGTTTCCCAGAGCAAAGGTGGCATGCATTGATTTCATATGATGATGTAGTATTTACAATCAACTCACTATTACATTGCATGTTTCTAAATATTAAAATTTCATATAATCTATGCGTACACCTTAAG
Organism: Eustoma russellianum; assembly: GCA_036186865.1. Taxonomy (NCBI): domain Eukaryota; kingdom Viridiplantae; phylum Streptophyta; class Magnoliopsida; order Gentianales; family Gentianaceae; genus Eustoma; species Eustoma russellianum. The sequence continues at coordinate 8,634,263 of AP025061.1, read as the reverse complement.
CCTCTACCAAGATTAACATCATAGAAGAGTATCAACATCATCCCCAAAGAGGGACATAAACTTTTGAGCTATACATATGCCAATAAGGTGACTTAATCGATAAGGAAAATAATAATATGAAAATTAAACAACATGCATACATGCTCCAAGTACATGGGAAAGATATATAGGAGATTTTAACTGATCACTTGTCCTTTTCTTTCAAAAATTTTAAAGCACCTATGCATACCTTCACATATGCTTATGCTACACTTTAGCAGAGAGAAAACATTGGTTCTCATATGGCGACATAATAGTCATACCCGCATCGCATGACATATGAAATACCGTGTTTTCACTATGAAGAAACTGTTTTCTTATTTCCTTGCCTTCAACTCAGGCAGAACGTACAATATTATAGTACAAAGGAGGGTCTAAATTAAGAACTTGGGATATTACTAAAATAAATTAGAATCAATCAAGATAAGTGCCCTATCACACCAAATCACTACTGATCTTTCTTTCCTTTTTTACGGGATATGCTGACACGCCTCCTCAAGTTAAGTCATCGGATCCTCGATGCTTAGCTTGTTGAGGATTTCTCGGAAACGTCTGCCAGATACTCCTTTTGTAAGTATATCTGTCAGCTGGTCTTCTGACCTTACGAACGGTAGACACACTGGCTTGTTCTCAATGTTTTCTTTTATGAAGTGTCGGTTGACCTCCACATGTTTCGTTCGATCGTGTTGCATAGGGTTGTCTGATATTCTTATGGCCACCTTATTGTCACAAATCCGCCTAGGCACCGTCTTCGGGGGATATTCCATTTCAGTTAACACCTTTTTACTCCACAACACTTCTGCCAGACCACGAGCAATCCCTCGGAATTCCACTTCAGCACTAAACAAGGTCACCACCTATTGTTTCTTACTTTTTCATGTGACCACATTGCCTCCAACTAGAGCGAAATACCCATATGTTAGTCTCCTGTCATTTGGGTTTCCAGCCTAGTCAGCATTTGTGTACACTTTGATATCAAGATTGCCAAGCCTTTGAAACTATGCCTTGTCCTACTGAGCCTTTTAGATATCGGACGACTCGTATAGCTGCTTCCATGTCCTCCTTTTGCGGCTGATGCATGAATGACTTATTACTCCGACCGCATAGATGATGTCCAACCTTGTATGAGATAGATATATTAATTTTTTCACTAGTCTTTGATACTTCCCTTTGTCAGCTGGTCCTGAACAATCTGAAGACCATGGTTTACCGTTATCGGTGTATCTACGGGTTTGCAATCCACTAGCCCTGTTTCTGTTAAGAGGTCCAGTAGATATTTCTTCTGAGATATGAAGATCCCTCTTTTAGACCTGTACACTTCAATTCCCAGGAAACATCGTTGTAGCCCCAAGTCTTTCATCTCAAATTCTCTGGAAAATTGTCTCTTTAAGTTGGCAATTTCTTCGTCATTATTCCTCATGATGATCTTGTTGTCTACATAGATGACAAGGAAGGTGACTCGATATTGTTGTCTCTATAGGAATAATGTGTGATCTGAGTTGCTCTGGCAATATATGTACTTTTTCATTGCCGAGGTGAATCTCCCGAACCGTGCCTGTGGAGATTGCTTTAGTCCACATCGGGCTTTTCGCAGTCTGCACACTTCACCCTTTTTGAACTCATCTATAAATTTCGGAGGAGCTTCCATATAGACTTCTCGTTTTAGATCGACATGGAGAAAAGCGTTCTTAACATCCATCTGATATAGAGGACACTCGAGATTTGCAGCTACTGAGAATAGTACCCTGATCGTGTCTATTTTAGCCACCGGAGAGAACATTTCAGAGTGGTCAGTGCCATAGGTCTGTGTATAGCCTTTAACTACTAATCTTGCTTTGTATCGCTCAATGGTACTATCTGCTCGATACTTTATAGTGAAAACCCACCTACAACCAACATGTCATTTTTTTGGATTTACCAAGCATTTGTCCCATGTTTCATTTTTCTGTAGCGCACTCATCTCTTCTGCAATCGCTTTTCTCCATTCTGGATGGTGTAAAGCTTCTTCTATTGTCTTCGGAATGTCTTCCTTGTATAGGGTGGTGTGGAATGCCTTTGTAGTTGAGAGTCCCTTCGATGTACTGTGCATAGGATACCTTGAATTTTTAGGAACATATTCCGGCTCATACGTGACTGGAGGGACTCCTCAGTTTCTTCTGGGATGGAGCATATATCTCTGATCTGTAGAGTCTTAAGTTGTTTTGAATATGAGGTCAGAAATCTTAGGAGTGGTGGATTCAGTGGGTGGTAAACCAGTGGTAGTGGTGTAAAGGAGATAGATTTACTTACCTTAGGATACTTGTCTGGGGTTGACAATAGTTCATGATCTGTCGTGGATGGTATCCTTTAGTTTTCTGAGGCTGATCCGGTGGATTGACCTACTCTCTCTGTCGAAACAACATTGGGCAATACTGGTTTGTGTAACCATCCGAAAGAGTCATCCTGAGAGCTCCCCTCCTGACTCTGAGGTGGGAGATGAAAGTAATATTCGGATTCAAGAAAACTGCAGTCCATAGTGGTATAGAGACGACGACTATTTGGGTCAAAGCATCGACATCCTTTTTATTTAGCACATACCCAACAAAGACACATCAGATAGCACAAGGATCGAAATTTTATTGTTGAGCTTTAGGGACATGAACATATATTGTACATCCGAACACGCGTGGAGGAAGAGATAGATGGAGTGGTACTGGGTGGTATTTAGCCAAGACATCAAAAGGCGTTTGGTGTGTGAGAACTTTTGCAGGTAATCTGTTGATGAGACAGTTTGCCGTAGCGATAGCTTCGAGCCGATAATGAGAAGGAACCTTTGATTTGAGCATTACCACATGGGTGATCTCAAGAAGTATGCAGTTTTTTTGTTTAGCAACCACTTTTTATTGAGGGGTATCTGGGCAAGTAGTCTGATGAACGATCCCATGATTCTGGAAAAAAATCTTAGAATTCGGTGTTGATATATTCAGTGTCATTGTCTGTGCATAGTATTTGGATTTTGGTTTAGTATAGTGTTTTGACCATGTGGTTAAAATTGAGAAACTTTTTAAAGACACAGTCTTGCATTTGAGGAAGTAAACCTAAGTCATGCGGGTACAATCGTCAACAAATAGTAGGAAATATAGAAAGCCTGTTGGACATTGTGTGGGTGACGTGCCACATACATCAGAGTGAGCAAGGGAAAATGGTTTGACAGTTATGGTATTATTTTGGGAATAAGCATGTTTATGGCTTTTTCAACAATACATGTATCACATGGTAAATGAGAAATATTATGGAAAATTTCAGGGAACAATAATTTTAAATACCCTAGGGAAAGGTGACCCAGACGGCGGTGCCACAGCCAGGCCTGCCTGCCTACCATTCCATGAGTGAGCGTTGTCGTTCCGTGTTGATCCACCTCACCCACAAAGCAAAGACCACCACGTTCAGAACCACGCCAAATTATCTTCTCCGTTCGAATATCCTGCATGAGTCAAAAAGCAGGGTGCATTAGTACGGTACAGTTTAATTCTTTTGTTATATGGCTGATAGATAATAGTTTATATGATAATGATGGGACATATAGGCAGTTGTTAAGTTTTGCAGTGAGTGAGATGTGAATGCTCCCTGTCCCTTCAACCAGAGAGCAGCCCCCATTCACAGTATATATAGTCTTTTTTTGGGGACTGGATAAGGAGGAGAAATCTTGGGTGTCATAGGTCATTGTATCCGTTGCGTCGCAATCAAATATCCAGGCTGTTTTTTTATTTATCCTTTTATTAAGTGTGTGGTCATAGCATGTAAAAAAGTACTCTTAAAAAGACTTGAGCAAGTATATAAATTGGAAGGGCTTGGGTGTAAAATCATTCCAAGCCCTTTACCTTTGTTTTGCCCTTGCCCGCGTGAATCTTTTGGAAGCTCCCTCAGTCTGCTGCTTTCTAGAAAATTCTCTCTCCCTCTGGTCATTCCTCCAAATCCAGTTCTCCCGTTTTCGCCTTCTTCATCGCTGGCGGCTGGAAAGCTGTCCATGGCTAAGGCTGAAACTGCACCTTTCTTCCCTCTCTTCTTCGCATCTGGCCACCATTCTCGGTAGCATATGATCTTAAAATAGCCCTCTATTGTGTGCCGCGTTCCACGGCAATGGCTGCATCCTAGGTGGCTCTTATCCTCCTCTCGACAGGATGAAGATCCAGGCAGTGCACTTCGCACGTGTTCTGACCATCCTTCTCTATCAGATCAGGTAAGTGGTTGTTGCTCAGTTCTTCCTGCTCTTCCTGTCCATGATATCATGCCACTCTCTATTCCTGGGGTGGCATTCCCCGGTGATGGTTCCTGTTCTCCCTTCATTATACCTCTCCTGTGTGCTTCCTTGCGGATCTGGGCATATGCCTCTTCCACCGTAGGAAGAGGCGCACTTCTGAGGATGTCTCTCTTTTCAGTGTCGTATTCTTCACTTATTGCCCGCAAAAATCGATATAGTTTATTTTGTTGTTGTATTTGATTATAGACTGTCATGTCTTGATGGCATTTCATCGGGTTTTGCAATCTTTGGTCGATGTGTTTCTAGACAGCCTGCAACTAGCTGAAAATTCGTTCCAGCGATTGTGTCCCTATATTTGTAAGTGGTCTCTTCCGCTACTGTATGTGGATTCTATCCCCTTCCATACATCCTATGACAACGGATAATCAATATACTGATTAACGATGTCAGACTCTATGTTTCCTAGAATCCAAGTGAGAACAATAGAGTCTGATTGTCTCCATTGTTCTTACGTGAGATCTTCCTTTCTTGGCGGGGGGGCTCTGACGTGCCTGAGGCTCCCCCTTCCATCAATGGTGTGGCTCATTTTTATGGACCATACAGAATAGTTGTGATCAGACAGTTTGTCTGAGAGAATTATCTGTTGACTGGAGTAGCTTTATACTGGGCCTGATTTTGGTGCTCACTTCTATAAAAGTTCCTAGACATGGGATAAATTTAGTGTGTCAGCAATGGGTTTGGTTGCCTCCTCAGACTGGGGTGTGCTGGACTGAGGAGTTTGGTCGGCCATGCTGTTGGTTTGGCTCTGATGTGCTTTGTGGGTTGATTTAGGCTTTTTGGGTAGATGATGAGTGTTTGTATTTCATCGCAGGTAATGATAGAATACTAGTTCTGATACCATGTTTTCATAGTGAAGAAACTATTTTCTTATTTCCTTGCCTTCAACGCAGACAGAACGTACAATCTTATAATACAAAAGGGGGGGTCTAAATTAGGAACTTGGGATATTACGGGAAAAAATTAGACTCAAAATCACCATTGATCCATCTTTCCTTTTTTACGGGATATGATGACACCGTTGTATTGTCGTGCTTCGTTTAAACACTTGTCACATGTCTGAGGTTACGCTTCTAATGACATGCTTCATCTTAACCATCATCACTCGTCCACAACTATAGCATTATCTAACATGTTTTATTTTAACCTGCAGCAGATTCTAAAAGCCATATCATTGCATGAAATCCTTCATTTAAATCTTTCTCACGTATCAGATCGAGGTCGTATCGTTGTTATGTAGGTTTTCATTATCCGTGGCATTCACAATGAAACATTTGATTACTTTCACATATGTCTAAAACCATTGTCTATCTTAAGGCATCCATAAAACCTTTTACTTATGTGACATACATCTAAAACCTGCTTATATTTCACATGGAACCATACTCAGCCATGGACGTACAAGCCTACTTGCGAATGTAAACTTTCATTACCTTGTATTTAACATGGGAAGTAACTTTCAGATTTGCTTTCACCCGTCAGACAATAACCTTAAAACCTCCACTAAAATTCATTCTTAAAAATAAGTTTTGGAGAAGGCTAAACATGTAAAAAAAAACCGACACATTGTGAAGGTAAATTAAGAACTTAAAAATAAATTATTTGGTACTTGAAATTTGAATAAAACAGTAGACCTTTCAAATACATTTCCAACGATTTTTTATTCACTCCGAGCTGAACCTTATATATCAAGTTACGGCAAAAACAAAGTGAGATGGCTGGACGATGCAGTGTTGGGCGGCCGATGTCCCGTCTCAGCAGACCGACACGCTGTAGTTCTGTCAAGCAACTGATATGGTGTAGGGACAGAGCCACACTCTTTCCGGTTCAGATTTAAGGAGGCTCTGGTTGACCAGGGTTCCAATCATGCGCCGGCACATGTGGAAACCCTTTTTTTTTAAAAAAAAATTAAAAACTATAGTCAGAAGTGCACTATAGGATTAAGGAAGTAGGTGGGGGAATGATTTGTGCATGATCTTGGATATATGTCAAGTTGCCTACTTTGATGTTAGCAGTTCGATTTTTCTTTTTTTAGCTTTTTGAAAGTTCCATCGCGTTCGTTCATTGGTACGTTTAAGTAAAGAGAGGAATCTGAGCAGTTCAACTTAAACTTTGACATGAAACTTTATCAGTTTAAAACACATCACTAAATTTGTTTTCATGCGAGACGAGATTTATTGAATAATTCATGCGAGACTAGATTTATTTCAAATGAGTCTTAATAACTTGCTTTTTTCTCAAATAAGAGCTTATAAAATATGTTACATCCCATAACTCAAGTGTCAGCGTGAATACAGAGGGCCATTAATTTGTCTGGTGGTGAAACGAGGTTTATTTAATTTCAGATGAGTCCGAAAAACTCACTTTTTCACGAGTGAGAGCTAAAAAAATGTTACATCTCAAGAGCAAGCGTGGGTGCGAGTACAGAGGGCTGTACTCGATTCATAGTCTGACTCCATAGAGTGAAAAAATACTTGCGTGTATTTTTGTAAAATGAATTCTTCTTGTATGCTCATTTCTTATTTTATCGATTCTTGTATGTCTATACATTCATCTTAACGTTTGTATTTTCGTCACTCGCATCCTTTGTTCATGCTCATATTTGGCTACTCAACATTCAAACCCATAGAGCAGTGCGGGTCGTACTACCATCCAGTAAAACTTTTTTTAAGCTTTAAAAGTATTTTCCTGTCATAAAAAAGACGTGATGCACTTATCCATTTTAACCACTCCGCATGTGCCTTATGATCCACATCCTTGTCAGTTTCTCCATCTTTATATAGTATAGAGCCTCAATACCTAAAACTCTCGCTCAAGTGAATCTCTTGGTCTCTTAGTTTGACAAAAGATTCCAAGGTCATTCTTTTGTAACCTGAATTAATTTCATATGCTCTATCTTCTTCCAACTCAAATTGAAGCCCTTTTTCTCTAGTATCTCCCACCAATATTATAGGTTACCATTGACTCTTTCAGTAGTATCATCTACCAACACAATGTCATCTACAAATAACATAGACCATGGAACTCTGTCTTGAATGTGTCAAATAAACTCATCTATAACTAAACCAATAAGTATGGACTTAATGCAAATCCCTGGGCAAACCCACTGTAATACGAAACCCTGAGCTTGCTTCCCCCAGAGTTCTTACGTTTGGCAACGCGTTCTCATACTTGTCTTTAGTAATTTTTGTAGGATCTGCAAGACACCACTAGAAAGGGGGGTTGAATAGATGGTGCAGAAAGTGTGGTTTTTAAAATTTCTTTAAACTTGAACAATTCAAGTTCTGAAAACAGATTCTGTTTTCAGGACCAGTTTTAAAACGTTTTTAAAACTAGGTTAGAGGTCTCCCAAAATTATGAAATTTTGAGAGAACTTAGCCTCAGATGTTATGAGGGTCTCCTAAAAATTTCAAATTAAAATTCAACCTGTAACCCCTTCAAAAACCGTTGGTAATCAAATTGTGTAAATCTGCCAGAACCGCTAGATGGTTTTGAAAAATTAATTCCTATTTGTGTGAACGTCCAAATGCTCTGAAAATTTTACCACTAACTCCTTATATACTATACTTAAATGGATTGAAACAGTTTTAGAAAATTCTTTTGGGAAGTAGGTCAACTACAATCAAAGTCTCAACCTTTGCCAGTCTGAAAATCAGACTGCACTAGTCTCAGAACTTTTGATGTTTGATTGACTTATACTTGTCCAAAAGGGTTGAAACTTGCGCCAAAATAACCCTAGAACGTGTGAGTATCTTTCTGGAAATTTTAGTGATTTTTGAAATTCGTTAACTATTTTTACGAATACGAACAAGAAGGATAATCAGTGCAGTAACTGAAAAGTAAAGGCAGAAAGTAAATGGTACCAAGAATTTTATACTGGTTCGGTTATAAACAACCTACTCCAGTCTTCAAGGAACACCTTTCTTGGTTCACACTAATCACACACATGCAGTACACCTTGCCACAGGGTTGATAGAGTTATACCTAACTCCAACCCTTTACAAACCTTGTATTGCAAGTACAATTGTCACGAACACCACCACCTTGCTAGAGTGAAGATTGATCACACCTTGATCAATCTTTTACAAAGATATATGAATGGTGGTTTATCTCAAGCCTATTCAATATTGAAAGATATGAAAACAATAGGCTTTACAAGAAGAGAGAAAGAAGATGTAGAAGAAGAAGAGCTAGGCTTTTTGATCTCTTTGAATTGCAATGTTTGTTGTTATTTTTGTTTGCTCTCTTCTCTTTTCTTTTAACTTTGCAGCCGTCCCCTTAGGTATGTTTCCCCCTCTTGAAAATTGTCTTTTAAGTCCTTGAGAGAGTGTAAGACATCATTGTGACAAGGCCTTGCTTACTTGGCATCTTCTTATTGGATGATCATTTAGTCTTCGCTTACTTGGCACCTCCTTATTGGTTCAACATTGTCATCATGATGACATGGAAAAAATCTGAGATATACACTTTAATATGTGCCAAAAATCAATCATAAGATCATTCCATAAATCAAGAGATACATCATAAATTGCAAGACAAAGAAAGTCTTCCAAATCCATGCTTAAAATTTCGGCCATAACATTCTTGCCATGCTGAATTTTCAGCATGTGCATCATGGGGATAAAGTTCAAATCATTACCATTTTTCTTTGAATTTTCATTATAAAAATGAATCAACAATTTATGGTAAGTATTGCTACCAATTAAGAAATGAACTTGGACACAAATAAGCCTTCAAATTCGGCCATACAACTTGTACACATGCTGAAAAATTTTCAGCATGTGATATGTAGAATATCACCATTTATTTATTTTAAATAATATTCAAAACCTTACCATATCTTCTTCTAATCAATCACTTAATAAGAGATGACAAAATATGTCACATTGAATAGCAAAAAATCGGCCAGCCTTGTTTCAACATGCTAAAATTTTCAGCATGTGACATAAGAGAGATATACCTTGAATTCTTACCATTTGTAGCTTCTCTCTTCAATTTACCAACATTGTATGATTGATCCTTGACCAATCAAGATGCCAACAAAGCTCCACATGTGCTCCAAATCAGCTGTAGGGGCGTTAGATGATATGTATACATGTGCTGAAATTTATTTTTGCTAACTTTGTAAAATAGTGCACATTTAATAACACACACATGTAATATTCCAATCAGCCCTTAATTTAATTTTCTAGAACACTTTAAGATGTATATCATATGTAAAAAGTGTCTAGATACGTGTCACATGTTGTACAAGAAAAACGTTCCATGTTATGTGCGTAGAAAACCGAATTTTCGATATTTATCGATTACCCGATTTTTCTCTAATTTAAATTCCAAATTTTGCACATGTTATATATATTATGTTATACATAATATATATAATATATAATTTAAATCTCCGCACTTGGCTAGTTTAAAGTGGTACCATTAGCATGTGACAAAATTAAACTTGAAATCTTCACATTTTGGCCTTAATGCGGAGTAATTTGTGTGTGCCAACATGGAAAGTATTTTTGGCTGAACATATGGTCATGTGCACGAAATTATTTATGATTTTTGAAGTATAGGGGCTGGCCATTTATTTATGGCAAGTACGTGACACGTTGGCGAAGTTTCGGTATTCGCCCGATACGACAAATTTCGGTTTAGAACCTTTTATCGTGTCGTATTTAATTTGTCATCACCATATCTTATATCATATGATATAAGACCTGAATATACTCATAAATATGAGTTAAGTATAGTGGTGTGACGTTAACGTACGTACGTAAAATACATAACGTGTCGGTAGTACGTTGGAATACATGTGTATGTGCCTTTATTTAAAAGTTCTGAAAATTTGTGTGATATATATGTGTATATGCATGTGCATTAAAGGATGGGGAGGAGGAGAAGACTTTCCTTCCTTAGCCTTGTTGCCTTTGTGCCTTTTCCAAATGTAGCTTCCTTTAATGAACTACTTAGTTTATTAAACTAAGTACTTCACTTAATGAACTAGTTTAGTTCATTAATGGTGACACCTGAAAATAGTATAAACACAACAAATGTTTGACATATAATGTAAGCTTTAATGCTTCATGGCTCGTTAATACGGCAACATAATATATAAGCTAAATAAGGCAAGATATCATGCATTCATGTACACGTATATATATATTGTGCATGTTTATACATATACATATATATATATATACACATTTAAGTCACTTATTTTGAAATCACTCAAACCCCCTTATCTCTACAATCTCCCCCTTTTGATGATTTTCAAAATAATTTGTGTACATGATTTAAATGCTATCTCTCCCCCTTGAATTGTGTGCAAATTTGAAATTTGAATTTCAAATTTCAAACCCGGCTCCCCCTTGATTTGTGCAATTAAGATCAATCAGTGTCTCTCCTCCCCCTTAAATCATGCTTTTCTCTCCCCGTTTATTTTGGAAAGTAAATCAAAAGATTCCTGTCAAAAAGGAAAGTAAATCAAATAATGTCAAATCAAATAATATCAACGGGAATCATGCCTAATTTAGAGCGAAGAGATTCATATGTGGCTTGATTTAAGGCCTTTGTAAATATATCCGCTACTTGTGATTCTGTGCGTACGTGATCTATGACAATATTACCATTGTTAACGTGATCACGAAGAAAGTGATAGCGTACTTCTATATGCTTAGCCTTAGAATGTAACACGGGGTTCTTAGACAAATTTATTGCACTCATACTATCACAATATATAGGAATTTTATTTACGGTAATTCCAAAGTCCGAAAGTTATTGTTTTATCCACAACAACTGTGTGCAACAAAGGCTAAGAGCCATGTACTCAGCCTCAGTAGTGGACAAAGCAACACTTGCTTGCTTTTTGGAAAACCATGAAATAAGGGAATTTCCTATAAATTGGCAGGTTCCGCTCGTGCTTTTTCTACCTATTTTGCAGCCACCATAATCTGCATCAGTGTAAGCATGTAAGTCAAATGTAGAATCCTTATCGTACCAAATACCTAAGGTGGGCGTGTGCTTAATATAACGAAATATTCTTTTTACCGCATTTAAGTGTGACACCTTAGGTTGACTTTGAAAACGAGCACACATGCATACATTAAACATGATGTCAGGCCTACTAGCAGTTAAATATAGCAAAGAACCTATCATAGATCTATATAATCCATTATCAACGTCTTTACCATGTTCGTCTTTGTCTAATTTAGTAGTGACACTCATAGGGGTGGGGGATGGTTTCAAATTTTCAAAATTAAACTTTTTGATCATGTCATTAACATATTTTGCTTGGCTTATATGAATTCTTTTACTCGTTTACTTAATCTGCAAGCCAAGAAAATAATTATGTTCACCAACCATAGACATTTCAAATTCAGATTTCATGCAATTTTCAAAATCTTTAACAAGTCTATGTGAGGTAGAGCCAAAAATAATGTCATCTACGTAGATTTGAATAATAAGTAAATCTGATTTTTCTTGTTTCAAAAATAGTGTACTATCTATAGTACCACGTTTAAAATTATTTTCTAAAAGAAAAGTAGCAAAACGATCATACCATGCTCTCGGTGCTTGCTTTAGGCCATATAGTGCCTTCTTTAGTTTGTACACGTGATCTGGATGTTTTAAATCTTCAAAACCGGGTGGTTGCTTCACGTATACTTCTTCTTGTATGAATCCGTTTAGGAAAGCACTTTTTACATCCATTTGATATAATTTAAAATCTTTCATGCAAGCAATAGCAAGTAATAGTCGTATAGCTTCTAGACGTGCTACGGGTGTGAATGTTTCATCATAGTCAATTCCTTCTTCTTGATTATATCCTTGTGCAACAAGTCTCGCTTTATTTCTAACAACCTTTCCTTCTTCATTCATTTTATTCCTAAATACCCACTTTGTGCCTATAATAGTCTTATCTTGTGGTCGTGGCACTAAATCCCATACATCATTTCTAACGAATTGATTAAGTTCGTCATGCATAGCATCAATCCAAGATGAATCACTCAAAGCATCATGCACATTTTTGGGCTCAATTTCAGAAATCATAGCATGAAATTCATTTATTTCATCCGAAGTGATTCTTCTACGTGGTCGCACACCGTGAGTGAGGTCGCCTATGATGAGATCATGTGGGTGATCTCTATGCCATCTTGGTTGATTATTTTCTAAGTTATCATACATTTCTATATGATCATGCATTTCTAGTGTCTCATTCATATCATGCATATCAAAAGAATCATTATCTTCATTCAAAACGGGTTTCAATTCAAAATCATCGTCATATTCCTTATCTTTATCAATCTCACCAAATTCATTGAATTTAACATGAATAGATTCTATAATTTGTCTAGTGAGAGGATCATAACATCTATATGCCTTTGAATTTATAGAATATCCAACAAAAATGCACTCAATTGATTTGGATTCAAATTTATCTAAATTATCTTTTGTATTCAAGACAAAACATTTGCATCCAAACACACGAAAATAGTCAATCTTAGGCATGCGATCATTCAAAATCTCATAAGGCGTCTTGTTTATTTTCTTTCTTATAGATAGGCAATTTACAATATAGCATGCACAATTTACGGCTTCCGCCCACAGAAATCTAGGCAATTTATTTTCGCAAAGCATAGTTCTAGCGATTTATTGTAATGTACGATTCTTTCTTTCTACTACTCCATTTAGTTGTGGAGTTCTAGGTGGCGAAAACTCATGTTTAATTCCTTTTTTTTTCACAAAACGAAATCATCTCTTTGTTTTTAAACTCACCGCCTCTATCGCTTCTTATCCTTTTCACATTTACACCGTATTGATTTTCAAGTTTTTTAATTAATTTAGCAATCTCAACGGCGCTATCATCCTTATGTGCAAGAAATAAAGTCCAAGTGTAACGAGAAAAGTCATCAACAATTACGCATGCATAGTGACGCCCAGCAAGGCTTGTAGTGCGACTAGGACCAAACAAATCGATATGCAATAGTTCTAATATTCTAGTCGTGCTTATTTTATTTTTCGGCTTAAGTGACTCACGTGTTTGTTTGCCTTTTATGCAAGATTCACACAACTGAAAGTTGTCTAAATCAAGCGTAGGCAATCCCCGTACTAGGTTCTTTCGTTGAAGTTTTTCTAGTGTGGAAATGCCAATGTGTCCTAAACGTCTATGCCATAAATTCACATTGGGTTCATTGACATAAAACACTTAACTTTAGCGTCTACTACATCATCCATAGATAGCGTAAAAATATTGCCTTCTCGTTTTCCTTTTAAAACAGTTTCTCTATTTTTATTTATTATGTTGCAATAAGGGTGAGTAAAACACACATTAAAACCATTGTCAACAAATTGAGAAATGCTAAGAAGATTGTACGATAAGTTGCTTACCAAAAATACGTTGGAGATTTGGAGTGTGTTCGGATTACCAATCATACATTTTCCAATGATCTTGCCTTCATTGTTGTCTCCAAAGGTCACGGATCCGCCTTTTGTGACCTTCTTTAATTTGGAGAACAAGCTCGGGTCATCCGTCATGTGCCTCGAGCAACCACTGTCAAGGAACCACTTTATTGATGTGTCTTTCGAAGTGTGGTCTCCCTGCAATGTGAAAAGGTGATTTAGGTACCCTTTTAATTTTGGATCCTTTCGAGTTAGTTAATCACCTTTTGGTAAAGGTACCTTTCGGTACCCATACTTGGGTGATCCTTCTCGGTCTATCAAATGGCAAGAATGTAGATGAAGGTGCAATATAATAGACATGTGGTGCATGGACTTTGGGCCTTTGCCCAAGGACTCCTCTATACTCATTGAATGAAGGACGCTTTTGATATGTCCTTGTGTGTGAGTGCGTAGTGCGTGGATGATATGTATTTCGTGTATGCATTGTTATTCTCTTTTCATATCTATATGGTACAACGTTATATTTCACATGATATGAAGAAGTGGGGCGTGAGGAAGGGGGCGCTTTTTGCGTCATCTTAGACGCCACTTGCGGCTTAGGGGTGTCTACTTTCTTAGACACAACAAACTTGGTTGGTTTGGTTGATACTTCGTTAGTATCAACGTATCCCAGTCCAGTTTTGTCACTGTCATGCTTTTGTGATAATATGATGCGATGCAGCATGTTGGACCCTGTATCAAATTGTTTCATCATTTTCTCTAAATCGGTATTCCTTGATTTCAAATTTGAAATCTCGGATTTCATTTCATTATTTTGAGTGGTTAATGATGAAATCTCGGTTTTTAATTCAGTGATGATGCATGAAGACTCTTTCTTTGAATCGCTTAATTGAACGACAAGATTCTCGTTAGAAGATTCTAACAGTTTCTTGTCTTCAATTAATCGTTTCTTTTCTTTAGCGAGAGTCTTAGTGAATTTATGCAATTCTAGATACTGACTAAAAAGATCATCATAAGAAGGTTCAGAGTCAGAGTCAGAATCAGATGTTACCTCATTAGATGCTTTGGAAGCAAAGCATACTTGAGCGGTCACCTCTTCGGTCTCAGTTTCAGAATCCGATGAATCACTCCAGGTGGAGGTCTTTAGAGCACGTTTCCTTTGTTTGGGTTCTGAGACGAGTCTATTTTTGTTCCGCTCCTTGTCAGGGTACTTAGTAGTTTGCTTTTCTTTGTTTGGGCAGTCATATGATAAGTGTCCGAGTTTGCCGCATTCATAACATTTAATGTCTTTATCATTTGACTTGTTTTTATTTCTCTTAGTTGTAGTGCCCTTGTTTTTATTTCTAAATGACCTTCTCATAAATTTTCTTAGTCCTTTAGCCAATAAAATTAGGTCATCATTATCCGATTCGGAATCACTATCATCTACGTGATCGGAGGGAGGGGAGACGTATTCATTTGATTTAAAAGCAATAGCTTTACCTTGTTTAGATGATTCCGTTTTCCGAATGGTGAGTTTATTTTCATAAACTTTAAGTGAACCGATTAGTTCTTCCATCTTTATTGATTTAGTTTCCTTGCTTTCTTCTATCGCAGTCACTTTAGGGTCCCATTCAGAAGGAAGGCTTCGTAGGACTTTCTGCACCTTTTCCTGCGTAGTAAAAGCCTTACCAAGAGACTCAAGAAAGTTGTAGATGTTAGTCAAACGAAGATCCATATCTACAATAGACTCATTGGGCAATAATTTAAAAGACTCAAGTGTGGACATAAGCATGTTAATTTTTGACTCTTTTACTTGACTCGTGCCTTCGTGTTTCATTTCTAGAATCCTCCATATTTCTTGTGCACTCGAACAATTTGACACATAACTGGACTCACTCTCACTCAATCCATTTAAGAGTAACTGCATGGCCTTAGCATTCATACTAAGTTTCTTTTTATCATCACTCGTATATTCTTGTCTAGTTTTAACAACTTCTAAAGTGACTCCGTCTACGGTGGATACCTTAGATGGGACATAAGGACCATCTTCAATGATTGACCAAAGATCTATATCTATAGCCATAAGAAAAAGCTTCATCCTAAGTTTCCACTGAATAAACGACTCACCGTCAAAAAGTGGAGGCCTTTGGCTCGACATACCTTCTTGCTCGGTTTTGAGATTTGTGGTTGCCATCTCACTGAATCGTTGGATTCCTTGAAGTGAGTGTTCCTGCGCTCTGATACCACTTGTAGGATCTGCAAGGCACCACTAGAAGGGGGGGTTGAATAGATGGTGCGGAAAGTATGGTTTTTAAAATTTCTTTAAACTTGAACAATTCAAGTTCTGAAAACAAATTCTGTTTTCAGGAAAAGTTTAAAACGTTTTTAACGCTAGGTTAGAGGTCTCCAAAAATTATGAAATTTTGAGAGAACTTAGCCTCAGATGTTATGAGGGTCCTGTAAAAATTTCAAATTAAAATTCAACCTGTAACCCCTTCAAAAACCGTTGGTAATCAAATTGTGTAAATCTGCCAGAACCGGTAGATGGTTTTGAAAAATTAATTTCTATTTGTGTGAACGTCCAAATGCTCCAAAAATTTGACCACTAACTCCTTATATACTATACTTAAATGGGTTGAAACAGTTTTGGAAAATTCTTTTGGGAAGTAGTTCAACTACAATCAAAGTCTCAACCTTTGCAAGTCTGAAAATCAGACTGCACTAGTCTCAGAACTTTTGATGTTTGATTGACTTATACTTGTCCAAAAGGGTTGAAACTTGTGCCAAAATAACCCTAGAACATGTGTGTATCTTTCTGGAAATTTTCGTGATTTTTGAAATTCGTTAACTATTTTTACGAATGCAAACAAAAAGGATAATCATTGCAGTAACTGAAAAGTAAAGGCAGAAAGTAAATGGCACCAAGAATTTTATACTGGTTCGGTTATAAACAACCTACTCCAGTCTTCAAGGAACACCTTCCTTGGTTCACACTAATCACACACACGCAGTACACCTTACCACAGGGTTGATAGAGTTACACCTAACTCCAACCCTTTACAAACCTTGTATTGCAAGTACAATTCTCACGAACACCACCACCTTGCTAGAGTGAAGATTGATCACACCTTGATCAATCTTTTACAAAGATATATGAATGTTGGTTTATCTCAAGCCTATTCAAGATTGAAAGATATGAAAACAATAGGCTTTACAAGAAGAGAGAAAGAAGATGTAGAAGAAGAAGAGCTAGGCTTTTTGATCTCTTTGAATTGCAATGCTTGTTGTTATTTTTGTTTGCTCTCTTCTCTTTTCTTTTAACCTTGCAGCCGTCCCCTTAGGTATGTTTCCCCCTCTTGAAAATTGTCTTTTAAGTCCTTGAGAGAGTGTAAGACATCATTGTGACAAGGCCTTGCTTACTTGGCATCTTCTTATTGGATGATCATTTAGTCTTCGCTTATTTGGCACCTCCTTATTGGTTCAACATTGTCATCATGATGACATGGAAAAAATCTGAGATATACACTTTAACATGTGCCAAAAATCAATCATAAGATCATTCCATAAATCAAGAGATACATCATAAATTGCAAGACAAAGAAAGTCTTCCAAATCCATGCTTAAAATTTCGGCCATAACATTCTTGCCATGCTGAATTTTCAGCATGTGCATCATGGGGATAAAGTTCAAATCATTACCATTTTCTTTGAATTTTCATTATAAAAAATGAATCAACAATTTATGGTAAGTATTGCTACCAATTAAGAAATGAACTTGGACACAAATAAGCCTTCAAATTCGGCCATACAACTTGTACACATGCTGAAAAATTTTCAGCATGTGATATGTAGAATATCACCATTTATTTATTTTAAATAATATTCAAAACCTTACCATATCTTCTTCTAATCAATCACTTAATAAGAGATGACAAAATATGTCACATTGAATAGCAAAAAATCGGCCAGCCTTGTTTCAACATGCTGAAATTTTCAGCATGTGACATAAGAGAGATATACCTTGAATTCTTACCATTTGTAGCTTCTCTCTTCAATTTACCAACATTGTATGATTGATCCTTGACCAATCAAGATGCCAACAAAGCTCCACATGTGCTCCAAATCAGCTGTAGGGGCGTTAGATGATATGTATACATGTGCTGAAATTTATTTTTGCTTTGTAAAATAGTACACATTTAATAACACACACATGTAATATTCCAATCATCCCTTAATTTAATTTTCTAGAACACTTTAAGATGTATATCATATGTAAAAAGTGTCTAGATACGTGTCACATGTTGTACAAGAAAAACGTTCCATGTTATGTGCGTAGAAAACCGAATTTTCGATATTTATCGATTACCCGATTTTTCTCTAATTTAAATTCCAACTTTTGCACATGTTATATATATTATGTTATACATAATATATATAATATATAATTTAAATCTCCGCACTTGGCTAGTTTAAAGTGGTACCATTAGCATGTGACAAAATTAAACTTGAAATCTTCACATTTTGGCTTTAATGCGGAGTAATTTGTGTGTGCCAACATGGAAAGTATTTTTGGCTGAACATATGGTCATGTGCACGAAATTATTTATGATTTTTGAAGTATAGGGGCTGGCCATTTATTTATGGCAAGTACGTGACACGTTGGCGAAGTTTCGGTATTCGCCCGATACGACAAATTTCGGTTTAGAACCTTTTATCGTGTCGTATTTAATTTGTCATCACCATATCTTATATCATATGATATAAGACCTGAATATACTCATAAATATGAGTTAAGTATAGTGGTGTGACGTTAACGTACGTACGTAAAATACATAACGTGTCGGTAGTACGTTGGAATACATGTGTATGTGCCTTTATTTAAAAGTTCTGAAAATTTGTGTGATATATATGTGTATATGCATGTGCATTAAAGGATGGGGAGGAGGAGAAGACTTTCCTTCCTTAGCCTTGTTGCCTTTGTGCCTTTTCCAAATGTAGCTTCCTTTAATGAACTACTTAGTTTATTAAACTAAGTACTTCACTTAATGAACTAGTTTAGTTCATTAATGGTGGCACCTGAAAATAGTATAAACACAACAAATGTTTGCCATATGATGTAAGATTTAATGCTTCATGGCTCGTTAGTACGGCAACATAATATATAAGCTAAATAAGGCAAGATATCATGCATTCATGTACACGTATATATATATTGTGCACGTTTATACATATATATATATATATATATGTATATATATATACATTTAAGTCACTTATTTTGAAATCACTCAAACCCCCTTATCTCTACAATTTTTGTATATGCTACTCTAACACTTTTTTTCAAGCACTCTCCACAGTATTTCTTATAGAACTTTATCGTATGTCTTTTTTAAGTCAATAAAAGCCATATGCAAATCTTGCTTCTTCTCTCGATATTTCTATATTAATTTTCTCAGAAGATGATTAGCCTCTATTGTTGACCTTCCTTGCATAAATTCAAATTGATTTTCAAATACGCTAGTGTCTTTCCGAAGTCATTTCTCAATCACTCGCTCTCATAGTTTATTGTATAGCTTGTTAACTTAATTCCTCTATTATTTACACAATCTTGCATATCTTCTATGTTTTTATAAAGAGATAGTAAAGTGCTTTTCTTTCAATGGTCAACCATCTTACCGGTCTTAACAATCTTCTTAAAAAGGTTTGTGAGCCAAAAATACCTTTTGTCCATAGGTATTTTTAGACCTCAATCGGGAATATAATCGGGTTCAATCGCTTCGCTATTTTTATCCTTTTCAAAGCACCTTCTACCCTTAGCAATCGAACTCTCCTACTATATGTTAAGTTTCTATCCTCTTCAGAGTTATGTAACTCGTCCAATACGAGTTTATCTCTCAATGGTTCATTGAAAACGTACTCAAAGTATATTCTCCATCTACCTTCTGTTGCCCTTTCCTAAAATCTTGCTATCTTCGTCTTTAATGCATTCAACTTGAGTCAAATCTCTTGTCTTCCTTTTTCTCTCTTGGAAAACTTTCTACACATCTATTTTACCTTTTTTCATGCCTAACCGCTTATAAAAACCTTGAAATGCCTTTGATTTGACTTCACTTATGGCACGTTTAGCTTCTTTCTTAGCAAGCCTATATTTTTTCCAATGATCTTGATCCTAGTAAAGTGAAAGTGCCCTATAAATGGTTCTCTTGAATTTTTCTTTGTCTTGCATTTTTTCCACTACCAAGATTTCTTATTTGCATGTGCTTGACCTTTTGATTCGGTGAATAAATTTTTTTGCTATTTTCTTTATTTCTATCACTACATCCTTCTAGACTTCATTTGCGTCACCATGAGAATTTCTTAAGACTGTTTCCTCTATTAGTGTATTTCTAAAATCTACATGCTTGGCCTCTTTCAAATTCTATCGTTTTATCTTGAGTTATATAAGCCTTTGTTTTCTCAATCTTCTATGTCGAATACGGTCATCCAACATTAAAAGAGGGTGTTGCATTATTAAACTTTATCATATAACCATCTTATAGTCCTTAAAAACTCTTCTATCTCTCCAATGAGTCATTAAATATTTTATCTATGACTTATTTGGTCCACTTTTGAATGTAATCAAGTGCTCTTTTTTGAAGAAATGTATTAGTCATTATAAGGTTATATGTTATTGCAAAATCCAAAAATGATCTTCCTTCATCGTTCATATTTCCAAAACCAAATCCAGTGCGTACTTTATTTATAATCCTTATTATCTTTGCCTACAAGTCCATTTAAATCTCCTCATATAAAGATCTTCTCACCTATTGGAATTAAATGCATCACCTGTTCCAAATCTTTCTAAAATTTAAACATTATAGCCATTTTTCAAACACTAACTTATGGGGTATAATTCTACCTTCTTTCCAGCAACACCTACTATTTGGTCTATTAATGAGGCATCTATAATAACTCAACTCCGTTCCATGTCGAATTTTTTCATGTGTACCAAAGTTTAAATCTTGAATTGTCCAACATTCTAGCTTACCTATCCACTTTGTCTCGTGCAAACATAAAATATTCACTTTTCTCTTTATTATTGTGTCCAGTATCTATATTGTCTTCTCCGTTAAAGTTTCAATGTTGCATGTTCCTAGTCTAATACTCATACCTATCCTAGAATTTCTTCTCTCAGTATATAAGTTGTGGTCTAAGTACTCTTGCTTCTTTATCACTCTATCCGAGTTCTCTAGGAGATACAACAGCCATAACTCAATTGTCGCACCATTTAGATCATGCGATAGAGACCCTTGCGTATTTGACACTACATCCAAGCCCCTCAGATGCAGGAGGCCTTATTAAGACACTGCATTCGGACCATACAGTATGTTCTGTAAGAAGAATATCCTAACATTAACGCATTTCTTGTTTGATCCATATCATATTTTGTGGCAAAGTTTAACTTGACAAAATTACAACAGCATAATCATCCATCCGAACTTAGGATTACCTTGGCGTGAATTCAATCACATATCCATCATTATGTTATCATTATCTTATGTAGATCATAAATTAGACAAATTGTTACTAAACATTTACATGGTTCAACCTCAAAGATCAAGTTGCGTTCTGATACTGCAATTGCCATCACAAGTCTCCCAAACCCAGGCCTTGACCGGACATAATCCATAATTTCATGTCCAAAAGTCATGAAGCCTAGTAACCAGTAAACAGCACAGACAGAATAATAAAACTTTTGTCTTCCATTAATTGTAATAAACACTACAAACTTCTTCATGTCAACCTATTTGATTTCGCACAATGCTTTTGGATTAACAATCAACTCAATATACTTTACATGAGTTTCAGAATACTAACGAGTGATACGCAGACCACAAGCCTCTATGTAATATTCACCTCATAAAAGATTATTAAGAACATTCCCAAAGAGGGGCCAATAAACTTTCTGCCACAACCATATTCTGTCAGGCCTACTTATCTCAAAATATATAAAATTAGTGAGACGAGCTCTCAACTTATTCAGTTAAAAAATAATAATACCATAAATAGACAACATGTTACTTACTCCCCAGTACCTAGAATTAGATAGTTAAGAGGTTTTAACATACAAGTTGTGCTTTTCATTTAAACCATTAACAACATCCAAACACGCCTTAAGATGTGCTTTGACATACAAGCTAAACCTTGGGGTTTCACTACATGCTCTTCTTTTATTCCTCATCACTTGTCAAACACAGTACTGTTGTATAGAATGCTTCATCTTAACATTCATCATATGCCAAAGGCGATACTTTACTCGACATGCTCCATTTTAACCTCCTTAACTTTTTAGAAACCATATGGTTGCACGACATGTTTCATTTTAAACTTCATCTCGTGCCAGAGACCATATCATTATGGTATGTTTTATAATATATTTTTATGGTACTAAAAAGCATGCAATGTTCCACTTCAGACAGTCATGTAGTACAAACACATACATACTCGTCAATTCATTGTACATGTCGTTTGTTGTCCTGCAAAGCACGTACATATAAGTAGGTGTATCTACAGGTTAATCTGTTTATATCAAAGAATCCTGATATTCACTGGTCTTAAATAGTGGAAGGAATATGCAAAGTTTGGTAACATTCAATCCAAATGGTTTTCTGGGGAAGAGCTGCCACCATTTGTTGACTACATGAACATAGGATGGATTACATGCGGTATGAATGTAGCTGTGGCAATGTCTTTTTTGGCAATGGAGTCGGCAACTGAGGATGTATTCCAGTGGTTCTTTAATAAACCATCTATTATCGTTGCCGGAGGAAAAGCAGCACGGCTGCAAAATGATTTGGCATCATACCAGGTATGAAAAGTATTTTATTTTTCCGTGTCTTGTAATAGAAGGGGATGAAGATAATAATACTCACCCTGCCACTTAATGCTATTTAATTATTTCATGGTTTAAAAGTTCCATTATATTCCTTATGCATTAACCATAAAACTTGAAGTCTAACGGAACTGCTAAAAACAAAGTCTCAAAGTGCTACTGAAACAGAGGAGGTTAGCATAAACGAAATACATCTCTTAAACAATATATGCTTGGTAGGCTGTCCTAAGGTGATTTCATTCAGCATGAAAAAATGTGTTGCGAGGGAGTATGATGATGATGACGATGATGATAATGATATCATTGAATAACTTAGCCCTAAAATAAGGCATGACCACTTCCTAGTTCTTTCTCTTATCCTTGGTTACCCATCACATTCAAAACCTCGGCGCACAACTCATCGATAACTCATGTCTATTTCTGTAAAACACTGCTCTTTAATCAAACCACTGGATCGCTTTCCAGAGGAATATTCTCGGCTTCGCTAAACTCATCGATAGATTGGGGAGACACATGAGTGAAAATCCCAAGGAGTAGACATGATATGGAGCGCCTTTAGACATTTGTGTTAGGTCCCTTAGAACACATTAGAAGTGGAGTTGAATAGTGTGATCACCAAGCATGGATATTTTTCGGATATTTTTCGATGGTGAAAACAAATCTATACTTGGGTGTGTCCTTCGAAAATAAATAAACTTGCGGAAGCGTAAAGAACGCGAGACATATAGAGGTTCAAGTCAAATGATTCTGCTCCTCTACCTTCTTGGTTTTTCACTAGAAGGATTTTAAATGGGGATTATTTTTTCTTTTGGGGGAAACAATAATCAAAGAAAAACTTAGAAAGTAAGAAACTAGGCTACACGTCTAGACCACAACCAATAAATACCAACCGCTTGAAGTCTAGCCTCCAAAGAACTTCATTGCTCCTCAAAGAATTCTTGTTGTGGGTATAGTGCACCACTACACCATCAACTAACCCTCTAAGGTATTGATTTCTTCAAACAAGAAGCACCATTGCTTTCTTTACCAACGATCCACACTTGGCTCCTCACAATCTTCACTCAAGAGGAAGACTCTTCTTCTTTTCAATCACAGCTCTCACAAATAAAGTAAAATATACAATGATACAACTATTTTGAGAGCAAAAGCTTGAGAGAAACTTGAGAGATTGTTGGTAGAAAGTTGCTAAATGAAAAAGGGATGAAAACCCTTCTTTTATCTCCTCCTAGCCGTTGGTACCTTTGCAGGAGACAATAATGAGTTTTGTCTCTTCTGATTACATGTCTTCTTCCATGGAGATTTTCTTTTGGATGAATATAAGCTTCTTAAGGAAGCTTCTTCTTGAAAGCTCAAACAGGAAAGAGGGCATTATCCAAAGTGGGAATGGAGCATGTGATGTTTCACTAAAAAGAAGGGTACAAATGTCAAGTAATCATCAGAAAGTGCAGCATAAAACATTTGTAACGTTGACTCACATGAAGCGCCTTATGTGTTTTATGAACAGACGTTCAATGTGACATGGAACGCCTAAAGTGTGTTTAAACTGGTGTTCAATGTGACATGTAAGTGAATAAGGAACACTTGTTCAATGTCACATGAAGCGCTTGTTATGGGCAACAGAACTTGTTCGAAGTAACATGAAGCGCCTGATCTCAGCCTTCATACTTGTTTGAAGTAATTCTAAATTTTGTCAAAAGTAACTTGATATTCGTGCCTATTTTAGAGGGAAACCGTCTATTTGATTTTTTGACACACATGAAGCGTCTGTTTAGGCGTTCAAAGTGTGATGTTACACAGCTTGACACATGAGGCACCTTATCTAGGCGTTCCAAGTGTTCTGGTTTCCAGACACTTCACATGGAGCTCCTTATCTAGGCGTTTGAAGAGTATTGGTCTCCAGACACTTTGCATAAAGCGTCTTACGCATGCGTTCGAAGTGTTCTGGTCTCCAAATACTTCACATGAGGCGCCTTATCTAGCATTTCAAGTGTCAATTTTGCAAATCATCAAAACTTAACATTTTCTAAGAGTTTGGTTTTGGGAAGAGTTATTTGTCTCCGGTGTTGGCCAAAATGGGATTTTGGTTGAGGTGTTTGAGGAGGGTTATGGGTAGTGGAGTGATCAATGTCCACGGGCCTGTATGCAATTTGCTGGCATATAGATGGCTGAGGTTTTTTGTTAGGTTAGATTGATTTCTGGCAATGCGAAGGTGGTTTTCATTGTTAGAATCGTTGAATTTCCTTCGTTGCTTGGATTAGTTGTTTGGCCTTTTTGGAGGAACAGCCTGCAAGAGGAGTATTGGCTTTGAATTGTCGTTCTGCTTAGAGCGCCATAAAAGTGTTTTGACTTGTAGTGCCTTCGAAATTGGAAGATGAGAAAACAAAGCCAATCTTGTAAACCAAAATAAGCAACACAAAGCTTTCCAAGGATGAATTATTGGTTGATCAAAACAACTTCAATGAGAGAAAGACCTTGATGCATAACGCCTTAAGGGTTTATGAAGATGACCATGCAAGTATAAACTCGAATGCGAAGCCTGGAGTTCTTGATGCATAATGTATTACATAGGAAAATTTATCTTTTATTTGGCTCATCTTTACATACATACATGCATATACATATACATATGTATATGTATATACGCACATATATGCATGTATATATGTGTGTATATATATACATACATATCTATGTACATACATATATATATATATGTATATACATGTGTAGATCCATAGATATACATGTGTGTATATACATACATAGAAGAGATACATATATATGTGTGTATATATATGTATGCGTATAGTTATAGACACATATATATGTATATGTATGAATATTTATGTATCTATACACAAATATTGTATGCATATATATATATGTGTGTATGTATATGTCTGTGTATACGTATATCTGTGCATGTATATAGACACACACATACATATAAGTATATATACCAATGTATACATGTGTGTGCATATATACATACATGTATGAATATTTATGTATCTATACACAAATATTGTATGCATATATATGTATGTATGTATATGTCTGTGTATACGTATATCTGTGCATGTATATAGACACACACATACATATAAGTATATATACCAATGTATACATGTGTGTGCATATATACATACATACATATATATATGTGTGTGCGTGTGTGTCATGTATATATATATCTCTGTTTTCGTGTGTATCTGTGTATGTTATTTTCCGCGCTGACATTTTCTTAACTTTTATTTGGAAAGTTTGAGAAAGAGAGAGGCGCTGCAACACCAATACACTGTTACATGAAGAACTATAATGTATCTGAGGAAGAAGC
The DNA here is from genome assembly GCA_036186865.1 of Eustoma russellianum. Lineage (NCBI taxonomy): Eukaryota > Viridiplantae > Streptophyta > Magnoliopsida > Gentianales > Gentianaceae > Eustoma > Eustoma russellianum. The sequence continues at coordinate 8,608,347 of AP025061.1, read as the reverse complement.
GAAAACCAAGTTCAAAGAAATGTATGAGAATTGTTGGAAAGATTTGAACGAAGAATATAGTCGGAAGGCAGAAAAGCCATTGACGAGGGATATGTTTGATAAAATAATTAACCAGGCGCGCATAATGGATGCTCTTTACAAGACAGATGAAGACGTATTAACTGATGAACAAAAATTTGCAGAGCCCATTGTTCGCCAATTACTCACGGAACCATTCGACGTGTAGACTTCTTCCAAAGAGTCCACATGAGCGTCCGAGTTTCATGCTAAGCAGTTGTCATAACTGTATTTTATCTCAATTTGGCTTTGAACTGCCTGGTTATATGGGCATACATTTCGCATATTAAATCGCGTATGTAGTTTTGTTTTGTTTCGTTTTATTTCATTTACGGCAAATACTTATAAAAACTCAATATGAACAATTGGATTAGTGTTTAAATCTTTCTCGCACACGATTTTTACTTCGGTTAAATCTAAGTAATTTCATATCAAATTATCTAAAGAACTCAGATCTCCCTTGTGTCTCTGACCCTTACTATCAATATTTATTTAACCTATTTAGGATACTGTTTCTGGCATTCTGACGACACTGAAGAAAATTTTGATACTGTTGTGTGAGACACTCAAGAAAATTTTTGACATTGTTGTCTGAGAAATGGATGTACATTCAATAAAATTTCTTTATATAATCTTTTATGTAATTTACATAGTATTCTGACATTTTGAAACAGCCGTATTCTAAAAGAGCATACTATGTGTTAAGTATTTGTTAAATTTCAATCAATTCATCTGAATTAAACTGAATTCAATCACGAAAATGAAGAAATGGAACGAAGAGCAAAAGGAGAGACAAAGGAAATTTCAGAGAGATTGAAATGGAGAGGAAATCACAACTGATTTTCCATACTTTCGTCTAGGTGCAGGATTGATACATATAAGGAAGAAGAAGAAGTGTAAAATTACAAGAATATCCCTGATAACTAACTCTCTTCAGTTATTAAGGGCATTATTGTCTTTTTATGCATTTAAACCGACTCCCGCTTACTTTCTTTCCCGCGGTGCACATCCTGCTGCAGGCAGTTACAATCTTCTGCAGCCTTCTCCCGCAATCCAGCCTCAATCACGTGGCCTCCTCCAATCATCTTCTTGTCTTTTGATTCTTAGCGGTTTCTACATCCAACCTCTCTCAATTGTTGTCTTCTCCACTCCGTTAATCACCCAGTCCGCATATGTTAGATCGAATGCATAATGTGCTCGACCAAATTCCTCGCATTATGTTTGCTGCATTTCTCCCTTATCTTTGACAGTATTAAGAAAAAGACAAGGATAGTAAGATTTATGTTGTGATTCAAAAACAAAATAAATAATAGAAGAAACTAAGAAAATAAATAAAACACAAAAGAAACAAGTAATTCATATAGCCGACTCCAAAGAATAATAAAAAGAATAAGTGAAGTTATTGTAAGGTGAATTGTTCATACCTTGAGAAAATAGCATGTTTATGATTTTGGTACATGGGTTTGATGGTGGTTGGTGAAGGGTTCAGACATGTGAAACAAAGAAAAAAATGGAAGATTTCTTTGTTTGATTAGTGGCATACCAACATTGACAAATACAAAGTAGCCATCAAATGAATAATAAAACACATGTTTTATTCTTCTTTGCTTGCCTATAAATAGGTATGTTTTAGTAGAAGGAAGATACACCAAAAACCAGAGCAAGAAGCAATTCAAGAGCTTCTCAAGAAAGAAGTGAGTGAAAGAAAAGAGAGAGAGAAAAAGAGAGTTGTGAGATTATCTAAACGATTTTAATGGCCTCATATCTCAAATGGCAAGTATTGGTGTTACTATGGAGGACGAGGATAACGCAATCATGCTCTTGAGTTTACTTCCACCCTCTTCAATGGTTTGACAACCACTTGACTTCATGGTAAAGATACAATCACATTGAAAGTAGTCACGTCATCTTTGTTGCTACATATTAAGATGATACAACCAGAGAATCAAGGACATGCTCTTCTTATACATGAAAGAGGAAGAAGCCGAAATAGAAACTTTAAAAGTCATGATAAATCAAATGATTATGATAAGTCCAGAGGCCGTTCCAAATCGTAAAACAGAGTGAAGTGCTGGAACTGTGATAAGAATGACCACCTTAAAAGGAATTGCAGGTCTTTGAAGCAAGACAAAGATCGATGTCAAAAACCGGTGGGAGATAACGACACAGCAGCAATAGCGTCAAGCAATACAGAGAGACAACATTGGTTTGTCACCAAAATAAATGTTGTCATGTCTTAGGCATAGGCCTTGAATGGATCGTAGATACAGGTACTTCGTATCATTCTACTACTAGCAAGGAATACTTCTCCACATAAAAAGTTGGAGACTTTGGTGTGTTAAAGATGGGAAAGAAAAGCACCTCGTCGATAATGGGAATGGGCGATATCTCTATGGAAACTTCAATTGGTTGCACATTCGCATTATGAAAAATGCGACATGTTCCAGATATCAGATTCAATCTTTTATCTACAAGTGCACTAGACAAGGAAGGTTATGAGCATTTCTTTGGTAATGCGACATAGAAACTTACCAAAGGTTCTCTGGTGGTAGCAAAAGGAAAGTTATGTTGTAATTTATACAAGACACACTTTAAGGTGTATGAAGGTCAAATAAATGCAGTAGAAGACGGTGATTCCCTAAATGTGTGGCACAAACATTTGGGACACATTGGCCAGAAAAGAATGCAGTTACTGCTAAGCAATCCTTGATACTGTTAGACAAAGTTAAGTCACTAGACCCATGTCATTACAGCTTATTTGGAAAATAGCGCCATGTCTCTTTTCAGAAGAATTCCAGGATAAAAGAAAACAAATTGGAGTTAATTCACTCTGACATGTGTGATCCCATTGAAGTGGAATCTCTCGGTGGAAATAAATACTTTGTTACTTTTATTGATGCTTCTTCTAGAAAAACATGGATCTACTTGATAAGAAATAAAAGCCAAGTATTCCAATGTTTTCAACAGTTTTATGCAATGGTGAAAAGAGAGACGGGAGAAAAGTTGAAATGCATTCGCATTGACAATGGCAGCAAGTATATATCAATAGAATTTGAAGAGTACTGCAGCAAACATGGCATAAGACATGAGAAGACGGTTTCCAGTTCTCCCCAGCATAACAGAGTTCCAGAACGGATGAATGAAACCATTATAGAAAAAGTGCGTTGCATGCTCAAAATAGCTAACATTCTAAGTCATTTTAGGGGGGAGGTTGTCAATACAGCTGTCTACTGATCAACCGATCACCTTCGGTTCTACTAAACTTTGATGTTCCAGAAGCATGATGGAGAGGAAGAGAAGTAAGCTACGCTCATCTAAAGGTAATTGGATGTAAAGCCTTTATGCATGTTCCAAGAGACAAGAGGTCAAAGTTGGATGACAAAACTATTCCTTGTATCTTTGTGGGATAGAGAAATGAGGAATGTGGTTTTAGGCTATGGGATGTAGAAAAGAAAAAAAGCCATCAGAAGTAGAGATGTCGTGTTCTAAGAACATGAAATATTCAACGATGCAGAGAAGAAGTGTACTGCAGAGAATGTTACAGAAATAACATTTATTCCTTCATTGAACAATGACAGAAATGGAGGAAATACAGAAGAAACTAAAATAAGTGATGATATTGATGGTGTTAAGGAGGGGAGCAAACCCCTGCTTCTCTTGAATTGCAAGATGTGGATTCTCTATCGAGAAGGTCTGTTAGAGAACATGCGCCTCCTATCAGATATCCTTGTTCTTAACAAATCCTTATGACAGATGATGGAGAACCAGAGAATTTTCAAGAAATATAATCTCATAAAGATAAAGATTGTTGGACAAAAGCCATGCAAGAAGAGATGGATTCATTGAAAAAGAATCTCACTTATGATCTAGTTTAAATTCCAAAAGGAAAGAAGCTCTGAAAACAAATAGGTCTTCAAGTTAAAGAAAGCCGGCGATAAGCTGCTAAGTACAAAGCTCGATTGGTGGTGAATGATTTTGGTAAAAAGTAAGGTATCGGCTTTGGTGAAATCTTCTTACTAGTTGTTAAAATGAGTTCTATTCAACTTGTACTTGGTTTGGCAGCTACCTTGAATTTAGAGCTAGAACAACTAGATGTAAAAACAGCTTTCTTGCATGAGATCTGGATGAGAAAATCTACATTGAACAACCAAAAGGCTTCACCGTCAAAGGCAAAGAAGACATGGTCTATAAGTTGAAATTATACAAAAGAAAGCACCACGACAACGGTACAAAAAGTTTGACCTATTCATGCTAAGTCAGAAATTCAAGAGAACGGTTGCTGATCCTTGTGTATATATTCAAAGATATGCTGATGGTAAATTTATCGTTCTTCTTTTGTATGTTGATGACATGCTGATTGTAAGAGAAGATGACAACATGATCCAAATCTCAAAAAAGAAACTGTCAGAAACATTCGGCATGAAAGATTTGAGCGTTGCAAAATATATCTTGGGAATGGATACCATTCCAGATCGAGCAACATGAAAGCTTAAGTTGTCACAAGAGGGATATATTGAACGAGTGCTTCAATTGTTTAATATGGACAAATCTAAGCCAGTAACAACTCCACTTGCTGACCATTTTAAGCTAAGCAAGAGAGAGTCTGCTTCAATAGATAAGGAAGAAGAAGAGATGTCATCAATTCTATATCCTTCAGTATTAGGAAGCTTGATGCATGCTATGGCCTGCACGAGGCCAGAGATTGCTCATGCGGTAGGAGTAGTGAGCAGGTTTCTATCAAATCCTAGAAACACGTATTATGAAGCAATGAAATGGATCTTTTGTTACCTTACAGGAACTTCAAAATTATGATTAACTTTTGGAGGTTCCAGATCAACTCATGATGAATACATAGATTCAGATACGGTAGGAGATCTAGATGGTAGAAAATCTAGTTCGGTTATCTGTTTACATTTGCAGGGTGAGCTGTATCTTGGCACTCGAAATTTCAAAAGTGTGTATCATTATCGACCACCGAAGTAAAGTACATTGCAGCTAAAGAAGCTGGCAAGGAGATGCTTTGGATGAAATGAATTTTACAGGAATTGGCGTTCAAACAACAACAATATACAATATAATGCATAGTCAAAGTGCTATTGCCTAAGCAAAAATACGATATATTATGTGAGACCCAAACATATCGATGTACGATACCATTAGATTCGGGATGCCACTGAGGAGGAAAAACTCCAAATCAAGAAGATCCACACAGACAATAACCCTGCTGATGTAATGACAAAAGTCATCAGGAGAAGTTTAATTGACGCGTGAAGCAAGATGGGATAGACTCTCAATCAGAGTTGCAGTATGCCTCCAGTCTAGAGGGAAAGATTTGAACGGTCCAGACATGTGAAAGAAATAAAAAAAAGGGAAGACTTCTTTGTTTGGTTGGTGACACACCAACTTTGACAAATACAAAGTAGCCATCAAATGAAGGGTAAAAAACATGTTTTATTCATCTTTGCTTGTCTATAAATAGGCATGTTTTAGATGAAGGAAGACACATCAAAAAAACAAAGCAAGAAGCAATTCAAGAGCTTCTTGAGAGAGAAGTGAGTGAAAGAAAATAGAGATAGAAAAAAAGTTGTGAGATTATGCCAATCTGATATAAGAAAATATTGAGTGTTTAAATTCTCTTCTATTTCTCAAGTTTAAGTTAAAACTTGAGTTGTCTCTTGTATTCACATTATTTCGAATAGTGGAAGTTGTTCAGACTGCCCGTGGTTTTTTTCCTCCATAGAGAGAGGGTTTCTACATAAATCTCGGTGTCCCTATTTTATCTGGCATTTATGGTGAATTGTGATAAATGCACTGCACATTTAATTTCTGTCTAAGAAAGTCGGATCTTAAGAGGGACCGTGTGTGATCCATCCGACTAAACCTGAGACTTTACGTGGAATTGTAATACTGTCAAAGAGGTCATTGTGATCTTTTCTGGGTATTATCGACGATTCTAGTGAATAGTAAATTAGTATCCATGGTTTTATTCTGCTTAAAACCGGGTCGTTATTCCCAACATTTAGATGTTAATCCCTGAAGTAATTCCGGAAATAGAGGAAGAAATTTAAGTCAGGGTGCGCGGTAGAGTTCTTTGAGAGAGCTAGAACACGTATTTCTGTAGAAGTGCAGATTTAAAGTGATTTTCGACTGTGTTGGTATTTCGAGACCTGACCAAAAGATGGACTGAAATAATGAGTGAATGGAAAAAATGGAAGGTTATGATAGAGAGAGAAACTCTCTCCCTTCTTTCTAAGAGAAGGGAAGACAACTTCTTCCTAAATCAAACTCTTCAATTATGATTATTTGTGTTTAAGTTCCCCATAGATTCTTCTTCTACTTCGTTCTTTTTTGAAAGTTTCAGCAGCTGTAGCTTGTGTCTGTAGTAGTGCTTGTTTCATGCTTAAGCCTCCCCTGTAGCATCATAGGAAAATCAAAGGCTGTGTTAGAAAAAGGACAAATGAAACAGGAAAGGAGCTAAGGATATGGTAATTGCTGGTCGTGCTCCAAAGAAAGCTCAAGCAGAGGAATCAGTGGAGGATTCCCACTGTGATTATTTCTTGTTTCATGGTGATTCTAAGGATGAAGGTAACTCAGTTATGGCCCAAAACATTGTGAGATTACAAGTGGTGCTGCCTACTAGCTGTGATGGGAGCGTGCAGGGGTCCATGATGTAGAAGGATCATGGCTCTGCTTTCCCTCAGCTTGTTGAGGGTGATTTGCAGGTTGAAGATCATTAGGTAGATGATGTTTCTATTGTAGATGTTGGGGAAGGAATGACTGCTCTAGCAAATTTGAATTTCGTGCAAGCTGGAGGGGACAGTGACAAGACAGAGCCTACTCCCTTGGCTGTTGAGGTGAGAGAGAGTTTCTGCCAGTCTAATACGGCACCCCACGTGGTCACATCTCAACCTATTGATGTCCTATTGGGATCTAAAGCAGCCAACCAGATATTGACACATCAAAACAACTTGAATCCTAATGATCCAGCCTCCTTTCTGCCACGTGACACCAACTATGCCAGAAAGTCTAACTTGAACAAAGGAAAATCTGATGCCTCTTCAAGTGCACCCTCTTCTCCTATTTTGAAATCCTTGAACTCTCTTTTTCCTATGAATAGGAACGATGACAGATATATGAAGCTCAAAGAGCAGCCAGATGAATGGAGTGGAGAAGTTCATTTGGATGTAGATAAGTTGCAGTTGGATGATGAGCTCAAGAGGTGTCTTATAGGTTACTTCACTAGAAGGTTTCCTGGGAAGCATGCAGTATATTCACTCACTAATGCCTAGAAGGTCAAGCGCAAAATCGACTTCCATCTTTCTGGATGGGTTATCTTCGAATTAAAGACTGCTATGGATTTAGAGAATGTGATGTCTTATGGGCCTTATTTTAGCTATGGCAGGGTCTTAATCCTGAAGAAGATTCCTCTTTTCTTTGATTTTGGATTAGAGGAGATGTCTACAGCTCCTGTTTGGGTTAAATTTCCTAACTTGCCAGTCTCTCTTTGGAAGGAGGAGTACCCGTCCAAGATATGACATCAAGTTGGGAAGCCATTAATGGCTGATTTACTCACAACAAGAAGGGAGGTTTAGGGCTATGCTAGAGCCCTTGTGGAGGTTGATCTTAGCAAACCTTTATTAAAAACCGTTGACCTCTTTCTCTCCAATGGTAAGGTGATTATGCAGATGGTGGAGTATGAAAGGCTTCCTCTATTCTGTTAAGAGTGTAAACAGATTGGACATTCCTCCCTTGTTCACAAGAAAAGGGACATGACACAGTTGGCGCCTGCCCATGAAGGAAAGCATAGGAAAGGTGGCTCATCTAGACCCTCTGGCTCTAAAAAGTCTGTCCAATTTAAGGAACCAGTGGTGTCTCAGGGGAACAAAAGCAAGACTATCACTTCTTCTACTTTGGAGGTTGATCAAGATTTGATAGTAAATGTGAGTGCGCAGTCTGGTGATGAAGAGTCTGGTACAAATGATCAGGTGCATATAGATGGCCAGGACTCCTTCGTAGCAGATTCTTATCCCCCATTGCCTTCTAGCACTACAGTTTCCCCTGTGTATGAACAACATCATGTACAAAAGATTAGGGAACTAGAGGAAAGAGAATTTATCCATGTGGTGTCCAGGAAGTAGGCTAAGAAAGCAAAAGACTTGGTCTAGATAGAAGGAGGATAGATACTGAATTTCAGCTGGGAGGCAGGGGTCAAAATC